>CM056510.1:41364160-41628647 GCA_029783415.1 Anisodus acutangulus | reverse complement strand
TCCTTTTTATATAAACCCATTTATTCTTCTTTAAAAAATTTTGAGTTAATTAATTCTTTTGTTAAAAAGGGCCCTAACAGCTACTCTAGGGGGAATGTTTTTATGCGGTGCTAACGATTTAATAACTATCTTTATAGCCCCAGAAATGGAGGTTTGGGCTTTAGATTTCGAATTTAGTAAATCCAATGGACTATGATATAATTCCCAACTCAAACTGATGAAGTTCAAAATTCTAAATTTACCTCTAATTAATTACCTCTTTCTGCAAGGAGCTTATCATATAAATTCACTTTTAATATCTTATAAATGACATGATTCTAGTAACTTTTTTTATACTGTTCTCATATTCAATAAGCAAAGAATATTAAAAATGGGTGAAAGCTTCATAATGTAAGTTATTACTGCTAGTATTACTTTTTCTTCAATGTTAATGGTTTCATCTTGAAGGTAAATGTATCAGGCCATATAGGAGATTACTTCTGGAAGATTCTGTCCCTATAAAATTTTCTTATTTGTGCTGACCGCTGAGGGGCAATCTTCTTAAAGTATGCCAACAAGTCAAAGGAATTACATCTACTTTTTGCATATGATTCCATTTTCTTGATACTTATCTAGATCTTTGCCACTGAGGTAAAATTTGCTTTGAGCAAGCATATGAGCATGTACTTAATTAAAACAAAGCAATTGTATTTATTAAAATTTAGGCGATTCGAATCTTGCTAAGAAATCGAAGAATATAATATTTGTTAAGTTTTGGCAAGAGTAGTATTAACCAGCATTTATATAGTTCATACAAATATACAATAGTTGAGATTTCTAATTAGGACATCAAAAAAATTTGCATCACTAACTAATATTAACCTAATGCTAAACTTTCTTTCCCAAATCGGATCTGCAATAGGGACAAGATCGATTCGTCAAAAGCCATTCTAAAATACAAACTTCATAGTAGACGTGAGAACAATGACTAATGCAAGAAACCGTCGAATCTATCAAAAATTCTTCCCAACAGATCGAACAAATATCCGATAAATTGGAACCTTCAAATCTCAGCTTCTTCATTCTGACTTCTTTCTGTGGGGCTTTAAACTTCACAATCCTTGATTCCAACTTTCTTTGAGTCTTTTTCTCACGACTCATAATTATACTTTTCGTCCATATTGTTATACATCTCCATAAATTTTGTTTCGGGTAGACGAGTAATTTTTTCAATATCTAAAATCATATAGCGGTCTTCGTTAGAAATCGAAGATGCAGAATCCTTCGTATTCCTAGTGAATTCCAACATTTTAGAAATCAAGGTTTCCCTATTTTTCAATGTCTCAATATCATTCCACTTTAGCTTGTGATCATCTAAAGAGAACGTCGAATCGATCATTCGGTATAATCCTATCATAAGAAATTCAAAAGGTGTATATAATTTTGTGATCTATGACGTAGCCCGTACAAATTATTAGTAATCTGTATTAAAAAATACATTTTTAAACAAAAATTGAAAAATAATTCAGAAAACAGAATCTGAAAAATGTCAAAACCAGTAAGTAAAAATGTAAGAATTAAATTGAGCCCACTGAATACATAATGTGACCTTAAAGAAATTATTCCTCTCAATGTACCCGAGGTTGTGGAATATATCCTCACATGATAGAACGATTTACTCACCGGTGTAGCGGTAAAGCAAACTCCGGTGACAGCGAACTCACTCAACGACAATAAATCACACGAGATTTTTATTTTGTGCAAGAAGAAAAAAAGAAAGCAGAAGATCAGAAAAATCGTAAGGAATTTCCGAGGATCAACAAGTTATATATAGTCGTGGAAGTGTTGATTCCAGTTGACGGGAAGTTTGAAATTTTTTTTTGGAAAAAACAAAGCGCGTGTCAGAAATGGATCCGGATCATAACCCGAGTCACTGTTTGGATAATTAATTAATAATGAAATAATTAAATAAATTTTATCCAAAAAGATTAATCAATGAAATCCGAAGTCGAGCGACGACGGCGCGAGGCTTCACTTCTTTTCAAAACTTTGACAACAAGAAAGAATGCTTCTTTATTTAAGCACAAGAACTTTCCTTTCCACAACCAATGTGGGAGAAATGCTTCATCCAAAAAGCAACAAGGAATAATTCAAAAGTTCATTTTTAAATTATGCGAGTATCACCAATGAGAATGAGATGTCCTTCCAACACGAAGGTTTGACTCTTTTTATAGCTATCAATACAAGACATATACGTCCAAGAATCACTCCCTCATTAAATGAAATTAAATGACAAAAAAAGGTCACTTAATGAGCAAATAATAACGGCTGGCGCCATATCCGAAAAAGGCAGGAGTTATGCTCCTTCGGTCTTCCACATGATGTTACTAGATCCGATCATTATTCGGCGTCATCTGGTTCAGCCGCAATCTGGTCTTGTCATAATACCCGAACTTACCACCAGTGCAACCCACATCCGGTGTAAAATATTATTACTTTCTTCGATTCTTTTATCCAAATCATGTCACGTGTCATGCCGATTTTTACGGTGTGCAGTTTGTCATATAGCAAAAGTGAAAATTGTTAAATATATTATGTCTATTGCTCTCGGTTTCTCCTTAATACCGTATATAGAGTATATAATTTAGATAATATTTAGTCTCCTAGTTTAGGTAATGTTGTGGTGTAATTAGTATTGTACACTTACCATAATATTTGTATTACCATAATTGTATAGTTAGTATCCAAGTAGAATAAGGTTTTAGGAGTAGAATAGGAATATGATTCTCCTATTATGAAAATATGTAAATTGTATATATAGCCTTTCAATTATTGAAAATAATCAAGGGGATTATTTCTTTCATGGTATCAAGAGACTAGGTCTTGCTTCCGCCTTTGCTCTCAGTTTTTGTGCCATTTCTCGGCCACAACTGCCCCTATTTCCGTCCCCCTTAACCGGAATTCGTGATATTATTTACCTCCACTCTTCCCAAATTTCCCCTCCTTTCCCTTTGTTCTTTCGTTATGTCTAAGAACACTTTTCATCTTGCCCTCATGGTTTCTAACATCAAGAACAACATCCCTATTGTTCTTGAGATGGAAAACGTCCAATATGCGACGTGTGCAGAATTTTTTAAAATTCACGATATCTCCTATCAAGTCATTCATCACATAATTCCTCCCGCTGCACCTATTCCCGCGTAGGATCCTCAGTTATGGATTACTCTTGATGCTACCGTTCTCCAGTGAATTTATTCCACTATTTCGGTTGACCTCTTATAGACGATCATTGAGCCGGACACTACTGCTATGGATACTTGTAATAGATTGCGTGACATATTCCAAGATAACCAACATTCACGTATTGTCACACTCGAGCAGGAATTCTCTCAAGTTCGCGTGGAAGAATTTCATAACGTGTCTGCATATTGCAAGAAACTCAAGGAGTTGGCAGACCAACTCCGTAATGTTGGCGCACATGTGACAAATAATCGTATGGTTCTACAATTGGTTACGGGCCTTTCTGAGGCCTATAATGGCGTTGAGACTCTCCTTCGTCAAAGCAATCCACTTCTCGCTTTTTATCAAGCCCGTTCCATGCTTACTTTGGAAGAAGCCGGTTTGGCTAAAAAGGCGACTACCGGAGCAAGCCCTGTAGTCATGATGACGTCCTCCATAAATTCTTCTGTTTTGTTGATAATTCAGGCCAAAACCGTGCTCATGGTGGCGGCAAAAATAATCATAAGAATAATGGCAAAAACCGGGGGGGGCAAACGCGGCGTTTCCGGTGGACAACATTCCAGCAGTGGGCCCCGTCCAATCAACTGTGGGCCACCTCTCTATTCGTCCCAGTCGTGAGGCCCATGGCAGTGGGGCTGGGGTAGTGGGCCGTGGCCCAACAACCCCTATTTTCCAGGTCCTTCCAACGGGCAGTGGGCTGGACAGCCCCAATTCAGGCCCAACAATCAGGCTTTTTCTTCTCGGTTCAGCATTAGGCCGGGGCAGCACGGTGGACTGCTTGGGCCTCGGCCCACACAAGCATTCTCGGTAGTGGGTCCCACACCTACTCAAACCGACATTGAGGCCGCAATGCACACGCTTGGGTTGACGCAATCGAATCCGAATTGGTACATGGACATCGGTGCGACTACACACATGATATCCGATCAAGGAACTCTCTCGTGTTATTCCAATTTGAGCAACCCTCGTGGTATAATTGTTGGTAATGGTAACTCTATTCCAATTCAGGGTTATGGTCATAAAACTTTGTCTCCCCCCAATCCACCCCTTATCTTGAAAAATACCTTACATGCCTCCAAATTGATTAAAAACTTAGTGTCTGTGCGTAAATTCACCACTGACAATTCCGTTTCTGTTGAATTTGATCCATTTGGTTTCTCTGTGAAGGATTTCAAGACGGGGAGTCCTCTCATGAGGTGTGATAGTAGGGAAGATCTTTATCCTATCACACCAAGTTCCAGTCCATCGAGTCAAGCCTTGCCATCAGCGTTTGCATCCCTGGCTCCTTCCTTGTGGCATGCTCGTCTTGGTCATCCAGGGTCTTCTATTCTGTCGTCATTAGATAAAAATAATTTTATTTCATGTAAGGGTATGCGTAGTACTCCAAATTGCTAGTCTTGTTCTTTAGGAATAATTATTAGGTTGCCATTTGTAGACTCAAATTCTCATACTTTAATGCCATTTGATATTATTCACAGCGACTTATGGATGTCTCATGTTCTTAGTTCATTGAGTCATCGATATTATGTTCTCTTTTTGGATGATTATTCTAATTTTTTATGGACTTTTCCGATAGCAAAGAAATCTCAAGTTTTATCCATCTTCCTAAAATTTAGAGCATTCATTAGAACCCAATTCGAATGAGAGATCAAAAATATTCAGTGTGATAATGGCAAAGAATATGACAATGGGGTGTTTCGGGAATTATGTGCTAATAATGGGATCAATTTTTATTTTTCTTGTCCTCATACGTCTTCACAAAATGGGAAAGCCGAATGCAAAATTCGTTCCATAAATGACATTGGCTGCACTCTATTAATTCATGCTTTCGTACCCCCATATTTTTGGCATCATGCTCTTTAAATGGCGACATATCTCCTTAACATAACTCCTTCCAAAGGTCTGACTTATTCTTCCCCCCTTCAAATTTTATATAATAAGACTCCTTCTTATTCTCATCTTCGGGTTTTTGGGTGCTTGTATTATCCGTTATTTCCGTCCACCACAATTAACAAACTTCAGGCCTGGTCTACTCCATGTGTGTTTTTGGGTTTTCCGTCTAATCACCGTGGTTACAAATGCTTTGATTTATCCTCCAATAAAATCATCATTAATCGCCATGTAATTTTTGATGAAACCCAATTTCCATTTGCTAAAGTTAATACTCTCGTGCCTAGGTTGTATAATTTTTTGGATGATGGTATCTCCTCGTTTATTACTCACCATTTTTCGGACATGTCCCGCACCTAAAATTCTCCAGTGGGCCCATCGCTCACGGCCCCACTAGTCCGCTACCCATCGCCACCCAGCCCAGATTGGGACAAGGTTCAAATGATTGGGCTACCCAGCCACTCGAACCGGTCCAGCCTCGCCCTATTTAGCGAATTGGGCCAAAGAGCCCATCGTCACGGCATGTCCGTCCCGAGCCCAGCAAATACCCAAAATTCGCATAATTCTTCCTCGAGTCATAGACCAGTCACTCGTAGTCAACGAGGTGTTTTTAAACCAAAAAGACATTTTAATTTACATTCTAATGTCCTTAAATCCCCCCTATCCCGTAATCTTGTGTCTACCTTAAATGACCCAAATTGAAAAATTGCTATGACCGATGAATATAATGCTCTTATTGATAATAAGACGTGGGAGTTGGTGCCCCGCCCATCTGGTATTAATATTATCAGGTCTATGTGGATTTTTGCTCATAAGGAGAATTCAGATGGTTCATTTGCTCGACATAAGGCGCGACTTGTAGGTGATGGTAAGACTCAGCAGGTTGGTGTAGATTGTAGTGAGACGTTTAGTCCAGTGGTCAAACCAGCTACCATTCGCACTGTGCTTAGCTTGGCTCTTTCAAAGGCATGGCCTATTCATTAGTTAGATGTAAAGAATGTTTTCCTACATGTAGATCTCAAGGAAACAGTCTATATGCATTAACCTTTGGGATTCAGGGATCCCAAACATCCTCATCATGTTTGTTTATTGAAGAAGTCCTTATATGGGCTTAAGCAGTCTCCACGGGCCTGGTATCGCGGTTTGCAGACTATGTTTCGACTATTGGGTTCACTCACAGCAGGTCAGATAATTCTTTGTTCATCTACCGTCGTGGTTCGTCCTTGGCATATATTCTGTTATATGTGGATGATATTATTTTGACTGCCTTTTCCGATGCCTTACGCCAGTCTATCATGACAATGCTCAGCTCTGAGTTTGCTATGAAAGACTTGGGGCCCTTGTGCTATTTTTTTGGGATTGTTGTCACTTGTCGTGTAGGTGGGTTGTTCTTATCTCAAAAGAAGTATGCAGCTGAGATCATTGAGAGGGCTGGGATGTCATCCTGTAAGTCCACTTCCACTCCAATTGATACTAAGCCCAAACTTAGTGCCGCGACCGGCGTACCATACGAGGATCCGACCGGCTATCGCAGTCTTGCAGGGGCCCTTCAGTATCTTACATTCACGAGGCCAAATATTATGTATGATGTCCAGCAGGTGTGTTTGTTTATGCATGATCCCAGAATTGAGCACATGAATGCCCTCAAACACATCACTCGGTATATTAAGGGTACACCTGACTATGGTTTGCAGTTATATCCTTCCTCGACATCCACACTTGTTTCGTATACAGATGCTGATTGGGGTGGCTGTCCAGACACCAGACGGTCTATGGCTAGCTATTGTATGTTTCTCGGCAATAACTTGGTCTCATGGTCTGCAAAACGTCAGTCGACATTATCCCGATCCAGTGCCGAGGCCGAATATCGAGGGGTAGCTAATGTGGTCACGGAATCATGTTGGTTACGTAATTTGTTGTTCGAACTTCATTGTCCCATTCAGAAAGCAACCTTGGTTTATTGCTGTAATATTAGTGCCATCTACCTTTCTGATAATTCGGTTCAGCACCAGCGCACTAAGCATATCGAGATGGACATTCACTTTGTCCGTGAAAAGGTTGCTCGTGGTCAAGTTCGCGTCTGACATGTCCCGTCGAGATATCAAATTGCCGACATCTTTACAAAGGGTCTTCCCTCGGTCCTTTTTGAAGATTTTAGGGACAGTCTCAGCGTTCGAAGACCGCCCGCTATGACTGCGGGGGTGTGTTAAATATACACAATATACATGTGTATATTGCTCTCGGTTTCTCCTTATTGCCGTATATAATTTAGGTAATGTTTAGTCTCCTAGTTTAGGTAATGTTGTGGTGTAATTAGTATTGTACACTTACCATAATATTTGTATTACCATAATTGTATAGTTAGTATCCAAGTAGAATAAGGTTTTAAGAGTAGAATATGAATAAGATTCTCCTATTATGAAAATATGTAAATTGTATATATAATCTTTCAATTAATAAAAATAATCAAGGAGATTATTTCTTTCAAAAATTTCAAACGTAACTGATTAGTATTCTTTTTTTTAATTGAAGTAAGAAGTACTGTAGTACTTTTTATTTTTAAGTTCGAGTTTTGGAAATGACATTATTTTTAATAGAGAATGTTTTGTTTAAGTAGATTTTTCAGCGTGAAACTCAAATTAAATGGGCTTTTCAAGTGTGCACCAGACACCGTCGATTTTATTTTTTAAAAAACCTTTAAGCACAATTTCTTAAAGTCAAATTCAAGAATAATAACTCTGATTTGGTTGTTTATTGCTGTTACAGCAAGATTTTGACCTTTCACCATATTAAAAGACTTTTTTTTGGAGTGGTTAACCTACCATTTTAAGTTGGTATGCTAATGCGTGTTTGTAATGCCATTATGGTGCCACCGGATTATAGAACTAAGTAAAGATTGTTTGTGATGTTTGGGTAAAAAAATAGTGAGAGGTGCTGAGAATTTTTTTTTAAACATCAAACGACTTTACTCATTAATGCATAAACGGTCTCAAAGAGTTAAAAGATGCAATAACATCAGTTACAATCCAACTAGGAAAAATAGAATCCCAAATAACCTTACTTAATAATGAAATAGAAAATTTTGCTAAATTGTATCCTAGCATATTTCAAGATCTAGGAATATATATAACATGCACATCTTCAAAGAAACTCATAAGTTTTCATATACCTTCACATGTAGTCTCTATCTCTCATAAAACTACACTTCTCTTCCATATATCTTCACATGTAGACAAGATTTGCACCTTCAACCATCCATTTTCCTTAGTGTTTTCCAATGCTTCACGAATTGCTAGTGCTTTAGCGGTGATGATCTTCCCAACAAATTGAATCGGGGTACCAACGACTTGAAGCAAATGACCACAGCTATCCATAGCCGTCACTCCAATGCTTGCCATCTTTTTCTCCTTTTGTAAACTAGCATCTAAAAACATAATAATAACATCTTGTGCCATAATAATATATTTATCATTAGTATAATCAGGTACAAGTGTAGGAGAAAAGGTAGTAAGCAAATTATTTTCGTATTCATGAAAATAAAAAAGTATCTTATTTACAATATCATTGGGTTCACATATATGCCCGTTAAAGCTCATTGAGTTTCTAGCCTTCCAAATTTGCCACATGATAGAAACACTTAATTTAGCAAAAATAATAGAATCAAGATATTGATTAGCATTAATAAAAATATCATTCCACCATATCCCAAAGTCTATAGTATTCTCGATATTAGGCCAATTAATATGACAGATTCTCCAAACCAATTGTGCTTTAGGGAATCTAACTAACATATGATCAATAGTTTCACTTTTCATATCACAAATCTTACACACATCACAAGTACGTTTTAATCTTTTAGAAATAACATGATCAACATGTAGCACATTCATAAAACATTTACGAATAAAAAGCTTATATTTATTTTTTATATTCATAAACCATAGGAAATCCCAGATTTTTTTTTAAAAAGTTTGATTACTCGATTGAGGTCTATCATTGCTAACTTTTCGACATCTAACAATTTCTCTAGCTAAATGGTATCCCGATTTTACTTCATAATTGCCAGATTTAGTATGATGCCAAATAATTATATCCGACGACCCAGTGATAGATATAGGAATAGACACTATTGCATGAACATTGTCCTCACAAAATCAATTTCGTAGATCTTGCATCCTCCAAGTGTGAGTATTGTGGTCTATAAGATATTTCACTTTTAACTCTAAGTTCATTTGCGCATGACAATGGGTAGGTCTAAACCCACATGAATTGGGAATCCAAGGATCCGTCCAAACTTTAATACTATCACCAGAACCTACCTTCATATAATACCTTTTTGTAAGAGATCTCTACCCAATAATACTCTTCCATATTCATGAGCTAGCGGAAGAACAAGTAGCTTTAAGGAAGGACGTATGTTGAAAATACTTACTTTTGAGAATTTTAAAAAGTAGAGAATCTTCTTGAGTCAAAATTCTCCAAGCGAATTTAGCCAACAAAGCTTGATTAAAAGATCTTAGCTCTCTAAATTCTATCTCCCTTTTTAGATTTTTGCTAAACAAAGGTTCTCCCTTTTTCAAAATGCATCTTTCTCCTATCATCATCATGACCCTACCAGAAATTAGAGAAAATAGTAGTAATCTCCTTACACGTATCCAAAAAATTGAAAACATGATAAAGCATAAGAAGGGATCGCAGATAAGACAGATTTAAACATCACTTTTTTTCCTGTAGGGCTTAAGAAAATATTTTTCCAATCTTTTATTTTAGCCTTCGCTCTATCTTTAATAAATTCCAGTATTTGTTTCCTCGATTTTCCAACTACCACGGGTAAATTCAAATATATCCCCAAGTTGCTTCTTTGTAATTGTCCTACCTCCGCAATAATTTCATATTTGTCAATGTCAGAATATTCTTGCGAAAGAATATAGCTGATTTCTCAAAATTCACCTTTTGACCCGAACATTCTTCATAAGTTCTTAAAATTTTAGCAATTTTTACAGCATTTTGAACATTAGCCTTACAAAATATAAACGAGTCATCATCGAAAAATAGATTGTTAACAGTAGGTCCACCTCTGACTAAACTTAAACCTTGTTTATCCCCAAATACTTTCGCTTGATTTCAAATTCTAGAAAGACCTTCCGCACATATCAAAAATAAATAAAGGGATAGAGGATCCCCTTGCCTTAGTCCTCTTGTAGATTTTACTTCCCTTGCTATATCACCATTAACATTAAACCTATATGTTGGGGTAGTAATTCATTGCATAATTCAAAGTGACAAAATTCTCATGAAAGCCCATTTTAAGAAGTAATTTTTGGATATAAAATCATTCTACTCTATCGTATGCTTTGGCCATATCTAGTTTAAGAGCCATATACTTTTCCTTCCTTGGTCTATTGTTCTTCAAAAGATGAATAAATTCATGAGCTAGAACAACATTATCCACGATTTATCTTTTTTCAATAAAAGCAGATTTATTAGGAGAAATAATATTGGGGAGATATGTTTTGAGTCTCGCAGCAATAACCTTAGCAATAATTTTACACACCGTAGAACATAAGCTTATGGGTCTAAATCGACTAATGGCGCTAAAAAATTTCACTTTAGGGATCAAAGTTATAAGAGTTTGATTCAAAGAAGGTAGTAGTTAACCTAAATGAAAGAAACTTTTAACAGCTTCACAAATATCACAGGACCAAATATTCCAATATTTTTGAAAGAAAAAAGGATTCATACCATCCACACCCGGTGCTTTTAGGGGATGCATATCGAAAACTTTTAAATTTCGTCATTTGGAACATCTCTAATAAACCTATCGTTAACTGTATTAACCACTAAAAGAGGAATTAAACTCAAAATGGGATCAAAATTAGTGGTCTAGAGGTAGTGAATAAATGATTGTAAAATCTCTCTAATTCCTTCACAATATCCCTATGCTCAGATACCCAGTTTTCATCATCTAATTGAAGCCCTTTAATATTATTACACTTATGCATCTGGATGATCTTCATATGAAAGAAAGATGTATTTTTGTCGCCTTCCTGGAGCCATAGAGCTCTAGATTTTTGTCGCCTTATATGCTTGCCCTAATTCCTTCCTAAGCAATTTCAGCTTATTGGTATCAAAATTCATAGAATCGTTTCTAAGATCCGCAATTCTATCCTTAATACCATGAATTTTTTTCATAGAATTTTCCTTTCCCCCTCGAAACCAAGCAAGTAATGAGGCTCGACACTTTTTTTAAATTTAAAGCTAATCTTTGATTGTTCAAATCCTCTCGTATATCTATTCCAGGAACGCTCTATAGTCACCTTCACTTCTTCTTTTTTGCTCCATCTTTTATCAAAATAAAACCTTTCTTTCTTATAAGGCTAGGTTCCGTATTCATTAGCAAAGCAGTATGATCAGAAGCCTCTGTTTCTAAGTGAAGAATATTTGCTTGATTAAATTCTAGTCTCCAATCCGGAAAACCTATTACCTATCAAGTATTTCCTGAATAATACCATCATTTTCTCTAAAACACCACCAAGTCCAAGATTTTCCATTAAAACCTAAATCTACGGCTCAAATATCCCATAAAAAATCTCGAAAATCTCTAAAGGATGTAGTCTCTCTAATCCTACCCCCTTACTTTTCAGAATTATCAATAATATCATTAAAATCACCCGTCATTACCCATAGTAATCCCCAACTACTCGATTTGACATTAAGTTCTTGCAATTGATTCCTACGAGTAGCTTTATCAGTACTTAAATATATAAAAATACACCAATATTTATAATCAGAAACGACATCATGTATATAAGTTTCAATGTAAAAGGAGGATAAATGAGATTGATATACCGACATCATCATTCCAAAATAAGCATAATCCTCCGGATAATCCCACCAGATCCACAATAATAGCGTGCACCATATTAAGTTATCTCTGGATTTCAACACTGTTCTTTCACTATTTTTAGTTTGACTTAAAAACATCATGCTCGTGAGTGAAGACATACTCTCCTTCAAAAAGGGAACTGTAAAGGACCCCCCAGCCCTGGTCTCCCGATCCATCACACTTTTCTGTTTTTTAACTTCTATATCAAGAATCTGATCATTATCACCTTTCCGTTTATCCCCGACATATGGACTACACAAATCAGTAACCTCAACATCAACCAAATTATCATTGATTCCAACTATTTACTTATTTTTACCAGTACCTTCCGTACCGACATTAGGTCTAGCTAAACGGAGTAGTAACTTGCTTTTGGTTATTACTGCTAACAACTTTAATTTTTCTATCACACCAAAAAATTTCTCCTCGTTTAACACTGTTTTGGGAGGAATTTTATCACAACTCTGAATTGGGACAGAATAGACCTGCTCGGACAGTTTTTCCACGTTTGATTCTTCTTGTTGTATCTTTAAAAAATTAGCAGGCTCTGCTTGTCGAGAAGCAGCCGCCATCCTCTCGGAATATCTCTCGAAATCTCCTTCTTCAATGGTGTCACCAAAGCCCATCTTTGATAAAATATATAGCTCTCGTGCTTCTCGTCCTGATAACGTATCATCGAAAACAGGTTCCTTCTCCTCATCGAACTGCTGCATTTTCTCTTTTGCTGGATTGTTAACTGGAAGTAGTGAATCTACTGCCATGTTGTCATTTATCTGGTTCACTGTTTCACTTGCTGCAATATGAACTTCCTGTTGATTCCCATAAAATATTGGTTCGATGTCATCAACCGGTTTCCGATATGTCGTAGCACCCTTATCACAAATTTAGCAATTTTTTCCCTTGCGAGTTTCTGTTATCCAGCGTATTATTCCCATCTTCCCCCAACTAATGATGAGTTTCAGAGGATCCTGTTCCATCGTCGAAAGGTTGCGCCATTCGGTTATTGCCCTCAACTCTATTCCCAGTCGATAGATGCATAAGTCGTTGATCATGTCCCTCTAATTCTTCTGTCCTCACTTGACGTATTGGATGTTTGCTAAAGTTCATATGAGTTTCAGCCCTTAGCCACGTACCAAACTGATCGCTGGCTAGTTGTCCCGAACGAATATCTTCCTCCCTCTTGAAACAATTTTTTTCATTATGTCCTAACACTCCACAGTAGTAGCAGATATAAGGTAGATTTTCATACCTAAATTCCACCCATTTAGATTCATATCCAAGCTTAATCAGTTTCCCCCGAGGTATCGCCTTGTTTATATTCATCATCACTTATTCGTAGGTGTCTACCTTCTCTGTTACCATTTTCAGGAATGACAATGTCCGTCACTCCACCTAACGCATGTCCTATTTTTCTGCCTACTTCCGGTGACATCCAATGCAATGGAATGCTCCATACTTGTATTCACAGGGCATAAACGTTAAAAACCGGTGAGTCGCCCCTTAGTCCCGGTTCCCATTCATGAACATTTAAAAGATACATATCAAACAACCATGGAGTACCAAACAGGACCTTGTTCATGCTCTCCTTGTTCCTGAATATAAATTGGAAAAAGTTTTTCTCGATCTTCTTAATTCGCAATCCCAACGGGTTTCCCCAAACCATCGGCATGGTATTCTTTACACCTTGAATACTAACTTCCTTGTCTGCTATGATTTTGTCCAGAATGCTCACTTCACAGTCTTGTAAGCTTGTCTTAATATCCGGAATATCAATCTTTACAGCATCCTTTTCTTCTTCCGTTTAGACAATTTTTTGGAGATATTCAGTAATTTCCTCTTCCATATTGTTGAGCAGCTTATATAGGAAAGAAATTACTACACAGACAAATAGATATATGCAGAGAAAAGAAAGAAGGTTGAAAAGCATAAAAACCAGAACTGAAGAAGATAAACAGCAAACGAGAAGTTTCTGATGATTCTTATGGATTAAAGTTGCGGTTATGAAGCCTTTGAGATGAATGAGAGTGGTTTGACATGGGTAGAAAATCTAGGAACGTGGAAGTTATCTTAAAATAAAAAAGACCCCAATAAGAGGAAACTCACTCTCACGTAGAGAGAATAAACCTCAGTTTTCAAACGAGGAATTTTTATTTTGTATGATGTGCGGAGAAACTTAACAATAAGAGATTATGGCAAAGTCTTAACAATACGAAAGTATTGCTTAGAGTCATGTAAAAAGAAACCATAATTAATTAATTATAACAAAAATAATAATATTTTAAGTTTACTAAACATTTGTCGATGGATGTGTATGATACTCCTCCATAATATCTTCCTATATCCTTTAGCACATATGACCTAACTAAAATCAAAATACTCGTCAACGAACAAGAGGGGTTGCTCAAATGGTAAGCGCTTTCTACTTTCAACTCGAAGTTTCGAGTTCGAATCACCAAGGGAGAAAAGTGGGGGAGCTCGTGAGGAGAGGGGTTTAAAAAATAAATAAACTTACACATCTAGCCAACAAAAAAAATATATTTTACTGTTATAAAATAATAAAACTAGAACAAGAATAAAGAGATGAGAGTCTTTATTTTTCTTGATGGATGAAATACAATGAGAGAAACATCTCTATTTATAGGAGAGAATTAATTTGGTCCCAAAGTTATTAGTCCTAATATTTCTCCTAAAGATAGACATCAACAATATATGATAATATCCATAACATTTACTTATTTATTGGAGTATTTTTGCATAAGTTGTACTACACTGTTGATCCCTTGATTTGTTGTTAAATTTTGATTTTAATCCTTATAATATTTCAATGAGCATATTTGATTCAGGATTGTAGGATGTATACTTTTGATCACATTACATAAGAATATGTTATATTCAGATTATTTTAAAACTATATTTATATTTGAATGAGGCAATACAAATTCAATATAATACATGCATAATTAAATGATTTTTAATTCATTAGTAATTTATTAAATTTGTGAAGATTAAATGGTTTTTTTGAATCGATGGTCTTTCGGAAATAACATTTCTATCCCGCAAAGATAGAAGTAAAATATGTGTATGTCTCTTCCTCCCTAGACCTCACTTGTACTTTCACATTAGATATAATTTGTTGTTGTTGTTGTTATTGATTTACAAACAAATCAACATTATACATTTCAATTAGTAGTTACGTAGGGAGTACTTACTGTCCATTCAGGTGAATCAAATTAGCGGTTCATTGAATTTTGAATACTTAACGTCACTGATGTAGTGCGATGATTATTTCATTATCAATCGAAGTTTTCGATTCAAATTTTGAAAATGAAGAAATTTTCAATTAACAATACTATTTTTTTAGTGAATCCTACGCGACGCTTACTCGTATTATTCGAGCCATTGAGTACCAAATTGTTAATTACTCCCTCCGTTCATGTTTACTTTTTCATGTTTGACTTGACACACTCTTTAAGAAACAATAAATAAAATGATAATTTAGTAATTTACTATATCACCATTTATTTACCCCCCAAAAGATACAGTTGAATTAGTTAAGTAGTCTAAAGGATACGTGAATTAGTCTAAATAAAACGTAAAGTAACTAAATTAGTAAGACAATAAAAGTAAGGGTAACGTAATGTAATCAAATAAATAATTGAATAGAAATAGCCTGTTGAGTTTAGGTCTGGAAAAGTCTCCTGACGAAATAGACCTTCAGAATGACTTTGAACTCGAATCAACCGATAGTAAATTCAAAGGAAAATGGCTAAAGTGTAATATATATTGCTCAATGTACGTAAATATGATTGTTAAGCGTAAATTGGATGTCCTTCCGACATGGAGGTAAGACTCCCTTTATAGGAATTTCTATGAATTAAAGTGCAATAATTAAGACATTAAAAATCTTAAATAACAAAATAATAACATCTTGCGCTATATTCGGGCCGAATCAAATGTCATTAATTAATATATGTAATCTTGGATTCAACAGCAACAACTTGTCCGATTTTGCTCCCCAAGCTACTTATCCCGAGCTTGTTTTATAACCGAACTTATGAACATCAGCCTTACTTTGAATTGTACACGTGTACATGCCACGTGTTATATTAAAATTTTCCGTATACACCCCTATAATAAGTCATCTAATATTTATTAATGAAATAAAATAATTAGAATATTAATTTAATAATAAAGATAAAATAGATATAACATGATAAACTATCTGTTACTTTTTACAAAAAAAAGAAGAAAAAAAAACAAATTCTTGGTGGTATAAAAATAAAAAGGAAGTATTAATTGAAGGCATATGGCAATAAAGAGTGATAAAATGATTACTCAATCAATCCATTTGGCCACTGTCGGCACTTTCCTCTATTTCCCCTAATAAAATACAATTCCTACCCCGACACACTCTTTTTCACTCGGCCACGTGTCATATTTTGGGTCCCACACCAATATACAGCTCACAAATGAACCCAATTTATTTTTATCTTTTTCTTCTCTATATCGCCGTCGGGTGATAATTCAATTCCCAGAAATACCCTTCCTCTACTCCAATTTAATTTTGTTTTCTTGGTTATATGCATTTATTGCAGAAGGTAGATGTAGTACACTATTAATCCTTCTGTATTTTTATTTCTGAATTACTAGAGGGTTTTACAGGGATCTGCAAGAGTTGATTTTGCTGAATTCGGGCAACCATGTCGGGTCCATTAGATCGATTTGCTAGGCCTTGTGAGTTTTTTTTCTTCACTTTCTTTGAGTTTTTCAATTGGATGAGATAAGTTAGAATTATGCTCATTAGATATTGAGGATGAATATAATGGACCCGTATTGGTTTGGTATGGAGGCTTAGTGGTTGTTATTGTTATTTTTTTTTTATCACAAGTAATTTGTTGTTGGATTTTTCTTTTTTTGAGACAATCTAATGAAATTGGTCTCAAAACAGAGCAGAATAAATTTAAATAACTCACATAGTCAACTCCAAACTAGTTTCGATGGAGACTGTTGTTAATTCTCTTAATTAATCTTAAGTAGGAACCGATAAAGTTATGAGTTCAAGCCATGAAACAACCTCTCGCAAAAATGTGAGTTAGCTTAGTGCACCTGGCCCTAATCTTAAGGAGGAAAAATAAAATTAATGGGTTGTTTTGGCTACGTGCTGCCTGGTGGTTTGGGACTTTGGGTTCTCTTCTTCAGTGATGACTGCAGGAATATTGACTGATGCAATTCGACTCATTTTCTGGTTTTAGCAAACGTCAGAGAAGTGTGAATTTTGACAAAAGAATGAGTGTAAGGTTGATTGGATTGTGGAGTGGCTAAGAAAGATCGTTCAATTTTAAGTCGAACATAGCGTCTATTCCATTCGCTTCCTTTCCATCTGAACGAATTATCTGTTTAGGGCATAAAATACAATTACTTGCAAGTATAAATTCTGAAGACGTATAGAAGCTTCTTTATTAAAAAAAAAAAAGGGACCTATAAGAAGTAGAATTAGGCGAGGTGCGCACAAGCTGACCTGAACAACACGGTTAAGAAGTAGAATTAGGTGTGCGCGTAAGCTGACCTGAACAACACGGTTCTTTAAAAGAAAAGGACCTACAGAAACACAAAAGAAAATTGGAGAATCGTGTAGTAGAGAGGAACTATTATTATTTTAAGTTTATTCTTAAATAGCAATGAGCTTTTACATGAGTATGTCAAACTTATTTGGTTCTGCACTTGCTGAATTCTAATTGACTTGCGTGGGGGACTTGTTTAGTTAGTCCAATTCGTTTTCTCCGCTACGCCTCTGCTTTACTCTTTTCGATATTCTGGAGTTGATTTTCATGTTCCTAAATTTTTCCACCACTTGACAGGCTTTGAGGGGTCATCTACACATGATGAGAGAAGAGAGAGAAAATCTGATTTTGAGAATTCAGAGGATGAGAGGAGGACGAGAATTGGTTCCTTGAAAAAGAAAGCATTGAATGCATCAACAAAATTCAAACATTCTCTTAAGAAGAAAAGTAGTAGAAGAAAAAGTGATGTACGAGTGAGCTCAGTTTCCATCGAGGATATTCGGGATGCTGAGGAGCTACAGGCTGTTGATCAGTTTAGGCAAGCATTACTTTTGGATGAGTTGTTACCTGAGAGACATGATGACTACTATAAGATGTTGAGGTAATGTCCTCATGCCTTTAATATCTACATGTATGTCTGCGCAAAGTGAGAAGATCTATGCTGCATTGAGTTTAGTGTGATACTTTTGAGTGTTTAGAGACATTTGGATTATACCTTTCATGTTTGAAAATTATTCATATAGATTTTCTGTGAAAATTATGTCAACTTTATTAAAAAACTTTTTTACTGGCCTGCCACAATTGGAACAAAAGATAGATCAAATGTGAGTATAGATGTTTAAATTTACAATTGGTCAAAATGAAAGCACATACATACATACATAGTAGGCATACAGAGTGTTAAGCTGGATTCAGATCTAGAGTTTTCTGGTTGTTTCTTCTTGATGTTGTCCAGTTCAGCAGCATTCCAATTTATTAACAACTGTTCTGTTTGTCGCAGGTTCTTAAAAGCTAGGAAGTTTGATATCGAGAAAGCGAAGCACATGTGGGCCGATATGCTTCAGTGGAGGAAGGATTTTGGGGCTGACACAATTACGGAGGTAACGTTATTCTCAGCGCATATGGCTGGAACATTGTTCTTTATCATATTTTTATTGTATGTTTGTAAAATCACTTAGGTTAAAATGCTTTCCATACTTGATTATTATTACAGGATTTTGAATTCCCAGAGATGGAAGAAGTTGTAAAATATTATCCCCAAGGTTATCATGGGATTGATAAGGAGGGAAGACCAGTATACATTGAAAGATTAGGGAAGGTTGATCCTAACAAACTCATGCAAGTCACATCCATGGATCGTTATGTAAAGTACCACGTAAAGGAGTTCGAGAAAACCTTTTTGATAAAGTTTCCAGCTTGTACAATAGCTGCAAAAAGGCAGATCGATTCTAGCACTACCATTTTGGACGTTCAGGGAGTGGTAAGTTGCCTCTTGTTAGTTTTTCTCTCATGATTTTCAAAACAGTTTATGAGTAAATTAGATGTTTTTCCTATCTTTATTCTCAATCATTGATTTCTCAGGGTTTGAAAAACTTTAGCAAGAGTGCAAGGGAGCTCATTTTGCGGCTCCAGAAGATTGATGGTGATAATTATCCCGAGGCATGATTTTATCTCCATCTGAATAAATATTATGAGGGTCTCCTAACTGTGGGATCATTCACTCATTTTCCTATTTTTTGACATGTGCAGACGCTTCATCAGATGTTCATAATCAATGCTGGACCTGGGTTTAGGCTCCTGTGGAATACTGTTAAGAGTTTTCTGGACCCCAAGACGGCCTCCAAGATACATGTCTGCCAATGCTCTTCTCCACTTGTGTTGTTTCTGTTTTAAAAAAATATGGTTGCATTTACGTTACTTTTGTTTTGATGTCTGTTATAGGTTCTTGGGAACAAGTATCAGAATAAATTGCTTGAAATAATTGATGCTAGGTAAAAGGATCTGAATTCTTATCTTCTGAACAAGGAATTTATTATATTTATTTGTTTGGTAGTATTGCTGATGGTTCCTTTAACGTTCTTCTGCTAATCTTTTATGCAGTGAGTTGCCAGATTTCATAGGTGGTACCTGTACATGTGCAGATCGAGGAGGTTGCATGCGTTCAGATAAAGGACCATGGCAAAATCCAGATATATTAAAGGTACTTTCAAGGCCCTCGCAGCTGATGTAATGTTATCTTCTGATGATGCTCTGTCCGTCACATCTTCAGGGAGATAGTTGTCTCCAAGATGTTTTTGATAATGAGAAACCATCTTTTTTGGTGGTGCAGACGTGTTTACATTTCAAACTAATGGACCCCCCCCCCTCCCCTGTTTTTGGGATGTAGATGGTTGGTGAAGCACGGCGTGCCAAGCAGCTCGTTAAAGTTCTAAACAGTGAAGGGAAAGTAGTTTATGCTAAGCCTCCCTACCCAACGGTAGGATTTCTGCCGTATTTCCAAATTATTAACAATTACTCCATATGGTTTGCTTTCCTTGAAGATCGGTACTCATATTCTTTATTTTAGCAGGTGAAAGGTAGTAGTGACACCTCTACTGCAGAATCTGGATCTGAAGCTGAAGATACTGCTTCCCCAAAAGCTGTAAGGAGTTATTCACATCTCCGGCTTACTCCTGTCCGCGAAGAGGTATATTTTCCATTTTCCCCTCAATTTTTGAGTTGAATTTTCTTTTACTGAAAGGAATCGTCTGGACATCACTTTATAAAAAAAAAACTTCTGGACATCAATCCAGAGTTGTTTATTTGACGTTCTTGTTTGAGATGAGCCTGAGATTCAAGATTGTGTCACTTAGTAGGCGTTTGGCCATAGATTCCAAATATTTTTCACTTTATTTGGAATTTCTGGAGTTGGAGTTAAAGATGTTGTGTTTGGTTATACTTTTTGCAATAAATATTTGGAAAGTACAACTTCAAAGGTGAGAAGTGAGTTGAAAAACAGGTTATAGGCTGTTCTCCAAATTTGAAATACAACTTCAAGTTGGATTTGAAATTTTCATGGCTAAACATTGATTTTCAAATAAAGTGAAAAATTATTCCGGAAAAAAGGGAATGATTTTTATGGTCAAATGGGTCCTTAGATTAATCACATTCACGTTCCTTTCTTGAATATGAAGTTGAGTATATTATTTGTTATTGTCATATTTAATTTTGCTCGTCATCAAACAGGTTAAGGCTATTGGAATGCCTGGCTACACCACAAACTTCCCTGGATATGATGAATATGTTCCCATGGTTGACAAGGCTGTTGATTCTGCATGGAAGAAGGAACCATCCCTCCAAAGACCCTTCACTCCCAAAGGTTAGTATTGTTGAGAAGAAAATGCTCTGCTTATGCACACACTATGAAAGGGAGGAGGGAGAGGGGGGAAGGAAGGAAGCATGAATATCGCTGAATTCATATAGTTAATTCAAGTGGTAGATAAACTTTTATTTTGCACCTAATCAAGAAAAAGAAAAAAGAAATGCTCACTGTTAGGTGTACAATTCCATGGTTAACTTGAACATATTATGCCTACTTGTTGGCCTACTACAACAGTTATCTTGATAAAGTTATTAATTTTTATTGACATGATTTCCATCTCTAATTACATTTTCCAGCGATGCTTCCACCAGCAGACTCCCAAAAGCCTGCAGAAGGTCTTCATGCTCGAGTTTTAGGACTTCTTATGGTCTTCTTCATGACTGTGTTGATGCTTTTCCGCTCCGTTACATCCCGTGTTACCAAGAAATTTCAAGATGCATCGACTGTTGAGGACCAAGCTGTTCAAGACTTTACTTTTGATGCTAGCCCTAAAGAGGAGTTTCGGCCCCCTTCACCTACTCCAGCCTTTACAGAAGCCCAACTGCTCTCCGTTGTTCTCAAGAGACTGGGTGAACTTGAAGACAAAGTACATGTGCTTCAAGATAAGCCATCTGAGATGCCTTATGAGAAAGCGGAATTGCTAAATGCAGCTGTTTGCCGAGTGGATGCCTTAGAAGCTGAGTTAATAGCAACCAAGAAGGTAACAGTTTATGATGTCCCTCTATATAAGCAAAGGGAAATCAACAGTCCCTCTTAATAGCATGCTAATGTGTTTTCTGAATAAATGATTGTGCAACTGTTAATTTTGTTTACATGTCTACTGAGTATTGACTAACACGGGTTTAATTAACGTAGTTTATAATTTGAATTTTGTTGTGGCATTTAGCTGTATATAAACTTTGTACTTTGAACTGTTTGTCGAGGCCTAAAAGAATAGTAGACAGATAAGGAGAGGGAAGAAAGAGTTTGGGGTGGTCGGGTTTGCTTTTTCCGGCAAGCGATAAAATAGTATGTTGTTGAATGCCAGCATAAGCATATTATTAAATGTAATTATGTATTGTTGAACATTACAGCTTCTTATCATGTCACAAACTTTTTTATCTCGTCCTTGAATCAATAACTCCTTCCCTGCTTGTTTCTGATTGAACAGGCATTACACGAGGCTTTGATGAGGCAAGAAGAACTTCTCGCTTACATTGATGGTCAAGAAGCTGCCAAGTGCCAGGTGAGTTTCTGTTATTGCATGCTATTTGAACATCAGAGTAGGACTTGGCCTAATTAGGATTTGGAATTGTTGCCATAATATGTATAACTTCTTTTACTTACCAAGAAGAAAAACTAATATGAGAAAATGTTACCAAGTTTTTATTTTTTAAAACTAATATGAGAAAACAAGATTTTTTAATAGAAACATACGTGCATATGCACTTTCCCTTCGCGTGATTCCATAATTTGCGTTTTGTTGCTAATTTGCATCCATAATGCCTTGTTCTGCAGAAAAAGAAGTTTTGCTTTTAAGATGAAGATGCTTCAGGAGGTGGATCTCGGATTTTCAACTGTAGTATCCAAATGAGATACATATTTGTAATGTGTGTTGGCAATACTCCCAGTCATTGTGCAGTGGATCTGTGTTGAGTGTTTCCTTCTCTTCTTTTTTTCTTTCCCTTCTTGGATCCTCTGTTTCATTTGCAAAATTGTGAAAATATATATTTTCTGTAAGTTTGTTGTTGACATACTGAAGTAACATTTGAAAGTGTTTTAGTTCACAATCACTACTTGTGTTATATTCAATTAGAAACACCCAAACATTTCTGCGGTTAGCAATTTTTTAGTTCCTAAACACTTGAGCAATGAAACATTTCTCCCTCTGTGTGAATTGAAGTGAAACAATGAAGCTAAAAGCTCAATTAAACCAAACAAAATGAGGAACAATAGAATAGAAGAGGTAAGAAGGTAAAAGAAGTAAATTGGCAAATAATGATTTATAAGAATTTGCACAAGTAAATTACTCATCTTTGTATCTTAAAGCACAAATCTAACCTTGATTCTTAACAAAAATCTAACGTGTGTATTGAAAAATGTTGCTGCCATGGAAAACAAGACTGTAATATGAACAAAAGCAAACAACAAACTGCTTTCATCTTTATTTACAGAAAATACAAGCAGATGTATATGTAATGTGCCATAATATACGGCATTTACGATTAGAGCTCCAAAGGAGAGGGTGAACAGTAAATCTCGCCGATGAGGATAGAACAAAGCTACTGCAGTAGTGCTGGTGAATACCACAGCAAGTAATGTAAAAAATATTCAAGAGTTAATTTTACAAATATGTGAGATCATCCAAGCAGCCTTTCTTGGGCAAAAAATCACCATCCCTACATCTATCTAAAGAAATCCAAACAACCCTATAATTTTCCAATTTGGTTCAAACTTTTTGAGGCTTTTGCGCTTAGAAAAGCAAGAACTTTTTCTTCTTCTTTTTCTTCTCAAGGATGGATAGGAGCTCTTGTTGGCGAACAAGAGCTTGGTCAAGAGCCTGCCATTTAAAAAGTAAAAAAAGTATATTAGGCATTATTTAATCACTCAAATTGAATTTGTTTTAAAATATCTGACATTTTTTGAGATTTAGAGTTACTTTTTGTTGAAAACTACCCCTAATGTTCCAATTAGTGGGATGTTAATTAATTGAGAGGTTTAAAGAGAGATAAAATGTAATTTAGATAAGTACTCTTATGATCAAGACTAAATGTCCTCTTAAGTCTTAAGGGGTGTGAAAAACCTTAAAAGACAGATAATATGGATCAGCAGTAGTAATAATCAAGAAAAGCAAATAATACCTGCTTGGTAGCTAAAAGTTCTTGCTCCAAACTATCAACCCGGTTGATGGCACTGTTAAGCATTTCCTCTTTCTCAGGTGGCATAGAAGAAGGTTTATGGCTAAGAGTGATGACTTTTTCCTCGAGCTCTTCCATGCGTTTCATCATGCTAATGTAATCTTTTGTCGAGATGACATGTCCATGATGAGCCTGTTCTTTAACCATGTCAGCACTATACAAAGAACCAGCCAAAAGGGTAGCATCCGTAAGTTTCCTTGGCATGTTCTTAGTCATCCGAACCAATGTCACAATGCCCATGACTAAAGTCATCACTCCACTGAATACGGGGTTGCCAAATCCTTCGGATGACTTACAAGCATTATGGACGGGGTAGAAATCTGTTGCTCAAAAGATAAGAGGAATATGAGTTACGGTATTTTGATACCTTTCCCTTAATGACATGAATAGCTACTGACAAATTATGATAGGTTTAAGACCATAAGTTCTAAAGGTATTTTTGTATGCGACATAAGTCTGTCTTTATTTTTTAAACTTCGTGTCAAAAGTCAAAACACCGATATATAAAATAAAAAGAGTGAGTAAAATTATATGAGAAGGCTGAGAAGAATGAAAATGGTTTGAACCAGTTTGGTTATTTGAATAGTCAAAATATCAGCTGCACAATGAGAGAGAAAACTGTGTACCTTTAGAATTGGCTAAGTTGACAGCTTTTACAGCTTTAGGCCAAGTTGCATCTACAGATTTCTCCACAATAGGGATATCAAACTGAAAAGTAATACGAAAAAATAGAGTTTGGTTAAGGCCTAAGGGTGAAGTATAGGATGAATCAGTAGTGTTACAATATGAACTTTGCTTATTTCCCAAAGACTTTGGATGAAGAAGCGACTTACTTCCTCGCAAACAGGTGAAAGATGGTTATGTGCCATATTTTCCCTTTGAACCTTGGAGGAGTCAGTTTCCTTTCTAAAAGAAACGCTCTTCTTTACGTTCTGCAAAATTGAGGGACTTCATTACTCATCTGATGTATTTAATCACTTCATAATTATATGAAGAATAAAAGTAACTGAGAACAGAGATGACTGAGAGAATACACACCTTGGCGTCGTCATCCTCTGGGATAGTTTTTTCATCAATTGATATCACAAGTTTGTGTGAAGAACATTTATGCTCACCATTGCGAACCATCTGGCATCAAATGAAAGAACGGACAATGTGGGCAAGTTAAGTACCAATTCACCATTATGGAAGCTAGGCATAAGTGCAATAGATAATTTACTCTTATGAATTAGGATCGCATATTATAAATGTAAAATTACAAAGTTGAAAGTTACCCTCATTATTTCTGGATCATTCCATGGACCTTTATCAGAAAGCATGCATCCTCCTTTGTCAGCACAAGTACATGTTCCACCTAAGAACTCCGGTAATTCGCTGGTACAATCAACCAAAATTAGGCTCTATGCAGATAATCTAATTGGCAATGCATAATCTCACCTTAAGTTAAGAGTATTATAAGCACAACTAGTGTTACCTGGCATCAATTACTTCAAGCAACTTGCTCTGGTATTTATTGCCTAGAACCTGGAATAAAGAATGAGAGACTTCTGTTATTCTAATGAAAATGATAGAAACAGTGCTTGGAATTAAAGATGACTATATATGGGCTTACATGGATCTTTTGAGTGGTCTTTGGGTCAAGGAATGACTTGACGGAGTTCCACAAGAGCCTGAATCCGGAACCAGCATTGATGATGTACATTCGGCACAAGCTCTATACAGCGAATTAATGATTCAATAAAACAAGAAGACTTAAAACTCTTATATTAACATATGAATGGCTGTTATGCAGGGCTTCAGCTGAGTGATAGAGAAAGAAGTACCTCAGGGTAATTGTTGCCATCAATAGCCTGAAGGCGTTGAATGAGATCCCTTGCTGACTTGTTGAAGTTTTTAAGTCCCTGGCATTCATGTAGATTAGATTAGTAACCTTGAAAAATAAGACAGGTTATCTACTACAACAGATTAAAACACTCATGTAAAAACTCCATCCTTCTTATTTAAGTAGATTTTGAAATCCAATCATACCACTCCTTGGACATCCAAGATAGTTGTGCTTGTGTCGATGTGTCTTTTGGCTGCAAGTGAGCAGGCTGGCATTTTCTCATTAATGGTCCTTTCGAACTCCTGTACGTGGTACTTGAGGTATCGGTCCATTGTTGTGGCTTGCAATAGCTTCACAGAATCTACTTGACCAATTCTCTCAATGTAAACCGGTCTCCCTTCTTTGTCAACTCCGTGATGTCCTTGTGGATAGTACTTTAGAACCTCTTCCTTTTCCTTGAAGTCAAAGTCCTAATCAAGATGTGCAAAATGTTGTCAGTTGACTCAGTTCTTAAAAACTTGAGATTATAGTTCTTTCAACAAATTGTCATTACAATTATCAAAAATACCTCTGTGATGGTGTCTGCACCGAATTCCCTCCTCCATTGGAGCATATCAGCCCACATCTGCTTTGTTTTCTCAATATCAAATTTTCTAGCCTTCAAGAACCTGAGTCATCATCATTCACAAGGAAATCTTGTTATGAATTACATTATTCTTAGAAAGCAAAAGGTCCAACCTTTTTTTGAATGGTAAAATCAAGGAAAAAGTCCACCCCTCAACTATATGAAGTATCTTAATTTTACTCTCCCTTATAATTTGGGGCATTCATACCCTCATCAATAGTAAATCGTCTCGCATTTGCCCTTTAACTTTAATGGAGCATCATTGTAAGCTAAGTGGATTCCACGTGTCAAAACAATTCGAGAAAAGGTATTCACCTTTTCCCCTCTCTACTTTTGACTGGTTTAAAAATACCCTCGTTATACTTCATGTTGGAGTTACGTTGGGTCAAGGCAAATGCGACAGCAAGAATATGAATAGTCCTAATGTATAAGTAAAGGTAAAATAAATATATTTCGTTTAATATAAGAATATTTTTTACCATTTTCCCTTATTGAAAACATCCTCTTAGCAACAAAATGTATAACCTGATTTGATGACAAAGGTATATAATTGTAACTTCAAATCATGTACACAAGGAAACGAGTCAAAATGAGTTTGGTCACCTTAGCATCAAATGATAATCATCATGTTTCGCAGGAAGTAACTCCTCAAGGATAAGAGCTTGACGTAAGGCATCAACTGCCTTTATTTCCTCATCATCATGCTCGTCTTCAAGAACAACGACAGACATGACTCTGCTGTTTCTACGACCCCTTTTTGTTAGAGAATTTCTAAACTTGGTGGAGGCATTAATTGCCGCTTTCTTGATAGACCCAAGCCTTGTCTTCCTCTCATCTTCTGCGTCTATGTCAATCTTTTCTAGACCTGTGAAATAAGAAACATAAGCAGATGGCATATGCTAGCTGAGAATCAAGTTGGCAGAACTTTTATAGCCTTATACATCCAAAGAGGATAATAACATGCTAGACATAGACTAACAACAAAACCAAATGGGGTTCAAATTTGTGGTACTTTTGCATATTCTGACACCATGATAGGAAGAATTACCCATGGACACAAGGGGTTGAACCTCTTTCTTAGAAAAATTATAACAACAACATTTCCAGTGTAATCCCACAAGTTGGTTTTAGAGAGGGTAGGTACGCAGACCTTACTCATACCTTTGTGTGGGGTTTGTGTGGGGTAGAGAGGTTGTTTTCGATAGACCCTCGGCTCAAAAGAAGTTTCTTAGGAAAATTATACCGTGCAAATATGGAAAAAATGAATTCTTTTGCGTAGACATAATTAAATTGTTGAATCTCCTTTACATAATGGAAAATTCTAGTATAGTGACAAAGGTGGTTCAAGAAGTGTTTTAGATCATAGGCTTCCAATTATAACTATGACATTTTTGCATTTTATAAAATCTCCTTGTTAGAGTTCCTGACTCCGCCACAGTATAGGTTGGTGGGAGGTTACAGTTATCTGGTAGAACAATCAAAGTGCGCAAGCTGGCTCGAACACCAACTTTATTTGAAAAAAACAAAAGAACAGATGACAAGACTCCAAAGATTTTTAGAGCCTTTACACATTCTATAGCCATATATTCTTCTATTCCAGTTAGATTCTTCAAGTATATAACAAATATCATGAATATGTATAAAACGCCAATTCTAATGTCAAGATTAAGGGTACAAATTAAATGCAGCAGAGGTTAGAAAAACTTACTTGGCCTGACAGGTCTTTCAATAGGTCCTGACTTGTAGTCACTCATGATTGCAATAAGCTAGCTGTGAGGTTGTGGATATATTGGTGATATTTTGTGATAAATTAGAGTTTTAATCTCTTGCTTAATACCTGCATCTTTCAAGCAAAAAGAAAAGTCAGAAGGAAAACATTGAAAGCACCAGCAGAAATAGGCACAGAAAAATGCAAAGAGACCAAAAGCAAAACAAATATAACTCAATTCATAGAACTTTACGTCATTAATTCCTAGAATTTCTCGAAGAACTGAGACACGAAAAAGGAAAAACTAACTCATGAGGCGAGGATCATCTCAGATCATACAAGAAGATAATAATCCAATCCTCAACCAATGTGAAACAATCTAATGTCGTGCTCGTTTAAGATTTTACGAGTCTGTGTGTGTCACGTTAAGACAATAAAGATTGAACTTAACTCAATCACAAAAGCTAGATGATATAATATAATTTCCAACCAATATAACCATACGACAATTTAATCTCTCAAACCAATGTAGAAGAATCTAACAATTAATTCTGTGACATGCAAGAAAAAAAAAATGAGAAGGAAAACTAGGGAGAAGAAATAATGGAGATGATTATTATTATTACCAGTGACATAAGTATCAGGGACATTTGAGAAAATAGGAAGGGAGTAGTCTTATATAACCGAATTATTAGTCTCCGAAAGTATTGGTGTCCCAATAACTTAGCTAATGGACAAGCGATAATTTTTCTTTCTATTTTTCTAATCAGAAATTAAAACAGATAATCTGATTTTGGAGATAGAATTAAACATGGTGATTTGGATAGAGAATTTGGCAATTACTGGTAATTCTTTTTTTATTTTTTTATTTGATGAGGCACATAGGTCAAATATACAGCTAAGCTATTTTCGTCTTCGTGTTTTATGCGTAGTGCAAACCACTATGTTCAAATTACAGGTACTCTTCCCACGCTATGCCTTACATTTCTTTTGCTTTATTAATGTCATTGTCATAAATGACACGATTATAATTTAAAGAATTAAAGTTTTTATTTTATTGTTTTCTCTCAAATGTAAATATTTTTAGCTATAAAAAATTGTGACTTATTGTACTTCCTACATATATAATTTAGCACCAAAATATCAAGAAATCGGTATTCAATTTGCCTGCTCGAAGTGAAGGAGAACCAATTATTCACCTTATCCTAATTCTTTTTTTTTTGCTGAAAAAATATACATTAAATTAAAGACGAAAATTAAGAGTCATTACAATGTGGGATTGATAAAAAGAAGCGATCCCTAAAGAGTCGTTGCGTAAAATAACAAAAAATAAAAGATGGAGGTTCGTTCCAACAATGTCTCATCTTATCCTATTATCTATAGGTGGTTGATCATTTCACAATCGCTCGTAAAGAAATTATATTTTTCTTGATTTGAGATTTTATTCACTCGAAAAAGTAAGTAAGAGACGGAAAAGAGAATTATACTTGGAACTCAACCATTCTAGTATCAATACACTGATGTAAAATTGATGTGTAGTGAGTACATGTTTGATTTGTTTCGAAAATGTTTCAATAATGCTGATGAATTATCATGTCTCTTATATGTTACATTTGGTTCATGAGATAGCATTAAATTTTAAACTTACATGTGAGCTAAATGATTGAAATTCATAATGCATTCTTAGACTGAGAATTATTAAGACATTGGTATCAATACATATGGGGTGTGAAGGAGGTGGGTGGTTTGATCAATTTATTTTGTTCAATATAATGTTCAAATTAGTTAAGGGCCATTTTTTTATATTAATATTCTATGGAACTTATTGAAATTGATGATAATAACCCAACATTGTCAAGCTTAGATCACCCCAAGTCAATTGCCAATGAATCCAACATTATGACACTCCACTAAGTGGCATTGCAAGCTTGCAACTTGTTGGAAAATGGACAGTGTATCACTAATTAAATTAGATGTTACATTATATCAAATATTGGATATATGTATTTTATGATTTATCCCTCTTAATAAGTGGAACCAAAGTCTATCATAACTATTATGTTTTTTTTTTTAAAGTAGTTGTTCTCGACCCCAATTCCGATATATGCCGTTGCTTCGGCTGATGAAATCGGGAGACAAATTGATTCCTTAACTTAAACGATTTGGACTGGAAACATAATTCTAATCTCCAGCAATGGATTCTCCAACTACTCCAGAAAGCGTTAGGACGGTGGTTATGGTAAACTAAGAGGTAAGAAAAATGAATATAGTTAGGATAAATGATAAAGATAGATACATTTTTGATGTGTTTGATTGTGTGTTTCGTATATACAAAGAATGAGTATTTATAGTATAAAAAGAAAGAAAAAAATGTACAAACGCCCCCCCCCATGTTGGCCATCAAGTAACCCACTAAGCTCAACAGCTGACTATGGGGGAAGTGGTATCGATTTTCTCGCCCTCTACTGCTCTTGCTCGGATAATGGCCCTCTATTTTAGGTGTTGTTGGCCGTTACCGCTTTTAAGGGTTCAGAAACCCTTCTTGACTTGGTCGTTGAGGCGTCTGCATCTGAGTGGGTCCCAGTCGTTCCTCTAACCAACAACGTCGATTAAGATGCCTTAGTAGCCGATGAAGTTCTCGTAGTCGAGGGCTAAGAGTAAATTCGGCTTCGGAATAGTTCGGTCGTCAGTGATTTTGGCTAAACACTTAAATTATTTTTGAGTGTTAACAATTGCCCCCCCCTCCCCCCCCCCCCTACATTAACTCGAGTGTCTATTGACTTGATGTATTCGAAAGTAGTGGTCGTTTCAGTCTAACAGTCGTGCATGTCACTTCGCTCATCTTGTCTACAGTGCATGCAATGATGGTTTTTAAAGAAGCTCATAATTCCTTCCACAGAAACGCCTCAGCTTCCATAAGCATTTTCTGAATGATTCTTAGCCGCATGTTTTGGGCAAAAAGACCCTTAGCAGCGTGTCAATTTTCGAGAAAAATGAAGTACTTTAGGAGAGGCGTTCCACACAAGGCTTTTTATTCGATCTTCTCGGTCATTCCCGAATTTCTTGCCTTTTTCCAGAAAAAATCTTGTTTCTTTCTTGGAAAAATCATGTCTTCATCTTCTTCTCTATCTCTGGGGTTGGATAGTTCTGATTTGGCTAATGATGACCTAATCCTTGCTTTTGCATTCATAGATGATCAACTGATTCTTGCCCCTTTTGGTTAATTTGAACAATGTGACCTTCTTCTTTCTCAGCATCTAAGCCCGGCGAACTATGACCTTCCGATTATCTGTGACTGGTTCACCGATGACCGTTGTCCGGTTAGTCTGCGCACCTGGCCGACCAAGATTGCCAACTATTCTGTTTGGTTGGATCGAGTGAAATCGGCTAAATAAGTCGAATAGAGGCACACGGGTCTCTATGATGTCATTATGATGTCAGAATTTGATTCCTCCTCCAACATATGTCTTATATACGCCTTTCTTGGTTACTGGTCGACCGCCACCAATGTCTTTGTTTTCCCTTGGGGAATGATAACCCCCACACTGCTTGATGTGACGGCAATACTTGGCCTTCCGATTTCGGGAGTCGAGGTGCCTGTCCTAAGCGATATAGATATTGCTGATTTAGGCATCCAAGTCTCCAAGACTTCTTCAGGATACGACCAATTTATAACCAATAACCGCCGGTTATCGCCTCTCCTAGTCGACGATGCCGAGCATCATACTTTTCTGCTTTTTTGGTTTAGCCGATACTTTGTCTGTACGGGCTCTTGTGCAGTTGTGAAAGAGCTGAAAATTTATGTGGTGTTAGCCATTACGGGAAAGGATGCCATTTGTGCCTCTCTCTTCTTGACCTATCTTTACATGGCTCTGGGTGATACCCAGGCGGGGTTAATGGATTCCAGAAACCTGGATACCTTGGCCGGTCCCCTGTGGTTTCTTCAGTCGTGGAGCACCCTCTATTTTCCTGAGTTTGTCTTTGATAGCTTTGATGACCGCCGTTTTCCATTAAACCTGCCCGTATTAGCCAACACTCATCATAGAACACCCTTCGTGCCCCAGGATTTCTTCGCCGCAGTCTCCACCCTGAATGGTCTATCTAGAGACCATTACACAGATTGGCAACCGATACTAGAGAGATGGGCCACCCCTGATTGGGTTCGTCAAGTAGCCGATGAGGATCTTACTTTCTCTCAACGGAAGACTATGACTCTCGTATGGGGGCAGATTCTCACGGTCATGGACCTGTTGGGTGGTTTGAAGCCCAATTCCAGGAATAATAAATTGAACGCGGAGCCATATCGATCAAATTTTGTAGCAAGGCAATTTGGCCTTACTCAGCACATATCGTGGCCCCACCGCAGTATTGTCAGTTCAACCCAACGTTGTTTTCTTGATGCAGAACAAGCAAATAAATTAGCCGATCACAATCTTGACAAGTTTTGCCTATTTGACTGGCATCCGTTTCCCCCGAGAGCGAATACTACCGTCATTTTAATGCTTGGTGGGATACGGCTAAGGAAAAGTTTTTTCAATCCCCTGTGGACATCTATTGTGTTCGGCTGATTATGTCGAGAAAAAATAAGAACCCGAAAACCCCCAAACTGAGGCCAAAAGAAACCACTTGAAAAACTGCTTTCTCTCATCAGGCTAGGCCTGTTGGCTCAAGGTCTTCCATTCGGTTCTGGCAGACGACAAAGAAAAAAGGTAAATTATATTCTACATATGTGTCAGCCATATTATTCTTATGAATATTCGACTAACATCTCTTATGTATCTTTTAGCACCCACATCTCTTCCAGTATTTGCTGATCTGGAGACCACTTTTGCCACCAAGTCCTTATCACCGATGGGACTAGTGCCTAAGCAGCCCAACGGAGTGGAGGGGTTGTCATTCGAGATTACAGTGAGGAAGGTCCTCATAGATCCTAAGTTCTTGTTCCTGCCGAGGAAGAGGATGAAATTGAGGTATACTACCCGGGTGGCTAAAACATCTTTGCATCGGCTACCAATATTTATGTTTTATGTCTTGTCTTCCAGGGACTACAGTTGACAAAGCGCAGACGGCTTCATAGAGCGTCTGATGCTCCCCTTCATTTTGGCGGATCATCTTCCCGGGATCATGCTCCCGTGCATTCACAAGCCCCATCATCGGTTGCCCTTGAGGTCGCAATTTCTCCTGTCATGGCAATTGATGCTCCCTGTGCTGGGGCAGCTGTAGAGGTATACATTTTCTCTTGTGTTTGATCATTCACTGCCTCCGGGCTTTGGCCTTTATACCGAACATGTTCTTCCTGTACATGAGATTGTTGGCGGTAATCCCTCGACAGAAAACTACCCAACTGTCGGCTCAGAGGTTCCAACTGAAGTCATCCAAGAAGATGTTCTTTTGCGCTACTTTGTCTTAGTCGACAATGCAACTCCGCCAGCTTCGCCTGCTGATGTCCATCGAGAGTGAGTCTAGGAATCTCTCTCCAGGGGAATCGCATCCACCAAAGAGGAGTTACATGCTTTGAGGGCCTCTTTGCTCCGACTGTCGAAAGAAATAACAGATTCTCTAGTCCTAGCAGCCGTTTATAATGACATGGCTTTGGCTCTGAATGATTTGTTTGTTCTATATAGAACGGCCAAAGATAGCCATGATGAGGTTGTCGCTGCTTTGCAACACTTGGGGTCTCTTCAGCAGGAGAAGGACCTCATTCATGCTTCTTTCAGTGAGGTGAATGTAGCAAGACAACAAAATGTCAGCCGAAGAAATGATTTGCAAAAGCGGTAGTCCAAACTGCAAGCTGAGTTGGAGCGGATCCAAACAGAGATGAGGGCTAATGCTCCGGCCATAGGCATCATAGACTCGGCTATCAGTGCTCATGATTCCACCCGTTCTTTTTTGTTTCGGCAGAGCCTTCAACTGGATAATAAAATCCAGAAACTCGGTAACCAGCAGGTGGTTTAGGAGCAGGTAGCGAACGGCTGGTCAAACTGGAGAATGAACATGGAAAAATCATCTACTTCAAGCAAGACCGATGATTACTACCCACTTGCCAACTGATCATGTTGCTGAGTTATCAACCGATCCCCTTATGGACTTGCCACTCGAAGCAGTGGTTGCTTCTGTTGTTCAAGGGATATATGTCGACACTCAAGCTTGTACCGAGGCCCCATCGACTGTAGTGGCTGAGCCTTTGCTAGGTGCTAAAATAGAGGTCCACGTATATGCGAGAGTGCTGAGGTAGTAGCCGTTGTTGAAGCTGAGAAAGGAAGGCAGATTGCAAGTTTTCAAGATGTCCAAACAGTTGTGGATTCGGCTAATCCTGAGACTTTTGTTACTGTTGATGTATTGCACCCTCTATCTGGGGAATGTCGAGTGATTCGACTTCCTAATTTTGTCGACCCCAAATCGAATGGTCTGTTATTGTGACCAGGCGGCCGGTCTGTGGCTGTCATTTGTTCTTACTTTCCCCAAATCGAAGGGAACTTAATCTTTTTTTTCGACCAAGCAGTCGGTATGTGGCTGTTGATTACTTATGCATGCCCCAAAATCGGTGAGTAGTATTTTTAAACATGTCTGTTGTTTGTATTTTCCTTCCATGCATAATCATCGCTTGATCTGTCTCGCCGGCAACCCGTAGGTTCACTACGAAGGGTCCCTTCCTAGTTTGGCGACCATTTGCCGTTGTGATCTTTCATCCTAATAGGCAAAATAGTTTTCCAAACTAAGCCTCCTTCGGCAAACCTTTTAGGCTCAACATGTCTGTGGTATGTTTTGGCCATTTTACTTTTACCGGTTTCGACTTCTTTTATGGTTGTCAGTCGATTTTTCCCAACCGACCCAACTCCGTTAGAATGGCCTGCTGGTATGCTTCCAAACTCAGAAAGTTTGGTTTGGCCATTCGTAATGATATTAGCTCCCCATGTCGACCATCAAGTAACTCACTAAGCTCAACGGCTGACTATGGGGGAAGTGATGCCGATTTTCTCGCCCTCTACTGCTCTTGTTCTGATAATGGCCCTCTCTTTTAGGTGTTGTTGGCCGTTACAACTTTAAGGGGTTCGGAAACCCTTCTTGACTTGGTCATTGAGGCGTCTGCATCTGAGTGGGTCCTAGTGAAGTTCTCGTATTCGAGGGCTGGGAGTAAATTCGGCTGTCAGTGGTTTCGGCTAAACACTTAAATTATTTTTGAGTGTTAACAGTAGCTGCACAATAATATTTTTCATGGAGAAGGGAATAATAGAGCAAGAATTTTTAAAATGTGAAAGAGAAAGGAAGTTGACTCCATTGGTCACTAACCGTACAACTACAACATATCTTGATAAAGCAACATGTTCTATATTATGTTTTGTCAATGAGAAAAAAAGATTTACATCAGCTAAGTTATTTCAACCATCTAGAACTCTTCTGAAAAGTAAAATTCCACTCTCTTAATAGAGAAATGAATTGGCAATTGGAATCAATCAACTTCTAACAAGTATATTTATTTTTTTGTTTGTTTGTTTCTCTCTTTTACAAATACTTCAAATTTACTTCTTTTGTTGGTGCTTGACTTTTTTGCTAGTATCTTTCTAATAATTTACATGACAGTAAATAATTGCATTAGTTATCGTTAGTGTGTTACCTATCTTAAAAAAGCCAAAGCTAATCATGATCATATTAGTCATCCAAGATAAAGGTATCTCATTTAGAATGGTAAAATAGATCCGTCAAATCATACAAGTCACACAATCTATTAATCTTAAATATAATTGTGTAGAGTGCAACCAATATATTGCTCCCCTTCCCAAAATAACAATCACCTGGAGAATTGTATCTACTGATCAATCCGAAATCATCACATTAAAGTTGAAACAACATATACTAAAGAATGCTGCCAGATAGTGATGTTCAGTTTGCTTTAACATGATTATTTCTGCTCTTGTATTATCATCCTTCAAAATAAAAAGAAAACTAATTCTTTTGAGCTCGTACTTCCCGAAAATTCTAAAAAGAAGAAACAAATTTTGGTGAGTATATGTTCAGTATAATTAGGGGGACATTAATAAGAGACATAGAGTAGGTGATCCAAATCAAAGGTTTAAGCACTTACTTGAAAAAAAATTGTATATTCTTATTTTAGCTTTATTGTTAGGGTTTGCCCTGAATTTCCTACATTATTTGAATTTTATCATAATTGAGTTTTACTTCAAAAAAAAAATATGGTAGAAAATGTTTTTTTTGTAGAAAAAGATTCTACCATATTTATTTTTTCTTGGAGTATAAGTTTTGGAATTCTATAAATAGAATATTTTATTCTCATACACAACACAATAGCATTTACAATGTAGTTATTAAAGAATCTTGTTTATGGGAAATTATTGTGTCAATAGGTTTTATACTTTAAGTATTAGTTTTTTCAATATGTAGGTCACTTGACCAAACCATATTTAGAATATTATGCCTTTTTTAGTATATTTTCATTGATGTCTGATTTCGACCCCCCAAACATTTTTCTTATTTAGTAACAGGAGATGATTGAACAATTTTCTTATCATTTAATTATAAGCAATAATCCATTAAACTATATATTATGATATTTTTTTATTTAATTATATTTTGAAGTTATTATCTCAATTACTAAAATGATTAAACCGAATAAATCTTCTTCACTAAAGGAGAAAAACAGTTTCCATCATTTCACTTGTAAACACAACTCTTATTTTACGTAAAAGATATGTGTAAGCCTTAACAATCATTAGTCTATTAGATATAAAATTAATAATAAACTAAATTTTTGATGAAAAATTATACCAACTATTTAAAATTAGTTATAAAAACTAATATATTGCATATATATAATTATAAAAATTGCATATGATAAAGTTCTAGGGAGGTTCTTTATAAATGTTTGGAGTCTAGAGGTATACTTGTAGCTTATATTAGAGTTATTCAAGACATGTACGATGGAGTCAAAATTCGGGTTAGGATAGTGGGAAATAACTCAGAGCACTTCCCGATCGAGATGGGGTTACACCAAAAATCAGCTCTTAGCCCTTTTCTATTTGCCTTAGTGATAAAAAAAATTGACTCGTCATTTTCAAGGGGAGGTATTATGGTGTATGTTATTCGCTGATGACATAATATTGATTGACGAGACACGTAATGTAGTTAATGATAGAGTGGAAGAGCGGAGAGAGGCTCTAAAATCAAAAGGTTTCAGGTTAAGCAGGATTAAGATAAAGTACTTAGAGTGCAAGTTCAATGACGTGAAGCAAGAGGCGGAGATGGAAGTGAAGGTTAAGGCACTAGTTATACATGAGGGATAACTTCAAGTATCTTGGGTCCATAACTCAAAAAGATGGGAAAATTAACGTTGATGTCGCACACTATATAGGGGTGGGTGAAATTGAGGCTCGCATAGGGGGTGTTGTTCGATAAGAAAGTGTCGCCTAGGCTTAAAAGGTAAATTCTACAAAGTGGTGGTTATACCAACACTATTGTATGGGAAGACTGTTGGCTAGTCAAGAGTGTCCGCGTTTATAAGATAAATGTAATGGGGATGCAAATTCTCAGATGGATGTGTGGGCATACTAGGAGAGATATGATTAAGAACGAAGTTATACGGGATAAGATGGGAGTAGCCTCAGTGGCGGACAAGATGAGTAAGTGAGGCTGAGATGGTTCAGACATGTGAAAATGAGGTGCGAGGATGCGCTGGTGATGAGGTGTAAGATTTTGGCTATAGCAGGAGTTATGAGAGGCAGATAGGGATGGCAATTGGGCGGGGCGGGTGCGGGTACCCTCTCCCCCTCACCCGTACCCACCAGAAAATTTTATACCCGTCACCTACCCGCCACGGGTGGCGGGTACATTTTCAACATCCAACTAGGCGGGCATATTTCTAAATCCACACCCGCTCCACCACCCAAGTGGATATCCTCAAAATTTATTATTATTGGGTTTATGGGATGCTAAAATTATGTGTGCTAAATTATTTGGGCTTTAGATAAATATAAAATTGTACAAATAAAATTATAGTTGGCGGGTATAAGGCGGGCGGTTGGATGCGGGGCGGGTATAACTGCAAATCCACCACCTACCCATACCCGCCTACTACCCGTCAAAGTTATACACATACCCGCCTACTACCCGCCAAAGTTATACCCATACCCGCCCTAACTGGGGCGGGTGCGGAATCTGCAAAATTGTACCTATCTGCCATCCCTAGAGGCATATGTAGGCCAAAGAAGAACTGATGTAAGGTGATTTGACATGACATGGCACAACTCTAGTTGACTGAGGACATGATCTTAGATAGGAATGTATGAAGGTCGGGGATTATGATAGATGATTAGTAGGTAACAAGGTGTTATCGTACTTGTAGCCGTATGATTTAGGTAGTCGTGCAATTTCCCCCCGCTAATGTGTATTGATATCTCTTACTATATTTGTTTTATATATTTATTATTTAATTGATCTTTTTCTTTCCTAGTCCATCAAGTACATCTCTTTTGAGCCAATGGTCTAGCGGAAATAACCTCTCTCCCGTAAAGGTTGATGTAAGGTCTACGTATATTCTACCCTCTTCAGACTCCACTTGTGAAATTACATTGAGTATATTATAGTGTTGTATATAATTATAAAAGTTGTGTATATAGTTTGTCAGTTTGGTTCAATTTTTCTTCGTTTTTTCTTTAATAAAATCAAACTAAACCAATCAAAATTGTCCGTTTCTAAAGATTTAAACCCAAACAAAAAAATATCAATTTATTTAATAGGTTTAATTTGATTTTTGATTTTTGATTTTTGATTTTTGATTTTTGATTTTTGATTTTTGATTTTTGATTTTTGATCTATTTTTCTTTTACCAAATCATGAACACCCCAACTTGAAAATATAAAGAAGGTGATTTTTAATGATATTGTACGCTTTGTTTAGTTAACCATATGCCATCTTCTTTATACCTAATCAAAATCTTGAAATAAAGAAAACGATATTTCCACTTGAAACATTTATTTTATGACAGACTCCTATTAGTCTGCAAACCCTTACAATCGCAGTCAAAGCTTTTGGGTTATCTTTGCTCCAACAATGGCGGCTACACACCTCGTTTCCCACTCTCCATCACTTCGCAAATCCCTTAAATACCCTTCAAACCCAACACCAAACCTCTCATCTTTCAAACCCAATTTCCCATTAAAGCCCATTTCAAGAAACCTAAGCATAAGGGCAACTATATCAACATCTGAGCCAAAGACTCAGACTTTTCAGCATTGTTTCAAGAAATCTGAAGATGGGTTTTTGTATTGTGAGGATGTTAAGGTTGAAGATGTTATGGAAACTGTGGAAAGAAGACCCTTTTATTTATATAGTAAGCCTCAAATTACTAGAAATGTTGAGGCTTATAAGGCTGCTTTGGAGGGTTTGAATTCCATTATTGGTTATGCTATTAAGGCTAATAATAATCTCAAGATTTTGGAACATTTGAGAGGGCTTGGTTGTGGAGCTGTTTTGGTTAGTGGGAATGAGCTTAAGTTGGCACTTCGTGCTGGATTTGATCCCACCAAGTAATAATCTTTGTTTTTCGATAATCTTGTTAGTTTGTGCTATATCCCAATATACAATATACTAGTGTTCATTAATTTGTAACATGTTTGGAAAACCTTCAAATTTACTTCCTTGAAGGTAGATACTTGTAGTTGTAGTATTACTCTTGTTGTTTCTTGTTCTTTGATTTATGTTGTTCTATGGTGTTTCTTGTACTTCGATTATCGTATGATTTTGTGGCAGTTATGTTACTGTTCCTTTTTTTCCAGTGTGATTTATGTTATTATTTGTTGTTTCTTTACTTCTGTTATATCTTTTTGCGGATTGTTTTTGTTTGCTTTCTTTGAGCCGAGGGTCTATCGGAAACCTCTCTACCTACCTCCGAAGGTAGGGGTAAGTTATGCGTACACTCTATCATCCCCAGACCCCACGGTATGTTATTGTTGTTGTTGAATAAACTTTGGTGTAAGATAGGTTTGAGTTGCTACTACACGCTCAGTGTTAGGGAAAAGGGAAAAATATAAACTTGGTAAAGCCTTCCTTAGTGTTATGCTTCTAGGTAGCTTTGTGTATTATCTAGTTATCTGGTGTTGAATCAGTACTGGGTGTATATATCTTATGCCCATACTAGTTCAGGAAAACATGTCCTATATGCGGGCCTAGTTCCCAAATTCTTGGTTGAAATCAAAAAAGAATTTCTAGTGGTTACATTAGTGAGTATTGTCGTTGTTACTGAAAGAAAAGAACCCTGATTTTACCCGGACAAGCATTTCTAGCTTGCCCACCTATAAAGGTGATGCCTTTTACCGTGCACTCCTCAAATTTGTTATTCTCCTTTAGACTTTATATTAAACTTTGGACTCAAACACACTATACTTTTTTTATTGTATTAGAGGATATTTGTGACAAAGATAGCTAGTGAAGTATACTTTCTTCAGATAGTATCACCTCTAACATGACTTTGATTACTTCTATTTAGCTAGGACGCTGTAATGTACTTGTAACACGGCTGTAAGGATTTGTCTAGGAAGTTGAGCAAACATTGAAATCCATCCTCTTTGTTTTCTCTATTCGTGCTTTTTTTATACATTTTATTTTAGTGGGATTGTTGTTTATTTGGCTACCCACCTTTACATTGTATTAAGCTGATTCATCAACTTTTCTAGCGTAGGTGTATTTTTAATGGAAATGGAAAGTTGTTGGAGGACCTTGTGCTAGCTGCCCAAGAAGGTGTGTTTGTAAACATTGACAGTGAATTTGACTTGGATAACATTGTAGCAGCTGCAAGGCTTGCTGGGAAGAAAGTTAATGTGCTACTCAGGATTAATCCAGATGTGGATCCCCAGGTATTCATGTGCCATGATATGAAACCTTAACTGATTTTAATGCGTGGTTTTCTGCTTATTCCACTACAATTTCCACTCTGTGTCTCAGCTATCTGTCTGGCATTTTATTACCAACATGATCAGGTTACTGCTTTAGATAAAGTTGTCTTTCACATCTAGAGAATGAAAATAATAATTGCATTAATCGCACATGGTACCTGTTTTCCTAGGTACCAGGTATCCCGTGGAATTAGTCTAGATGCGCACAAGCTAGCCTGAACACCACGGTTATCAAAAAACAAATTTACATTAATCAAAGTTGATCCAGAAACGGAGGATTTCAAGTTTTGCCAAACTAGGATTACAACAACATACCCAGTGAAATCCTATAACGTGAGGTCTGGGAAGGGTAGAATGTACACAGATCTTACCTCTACCTTGGTAGGTAGAGCGACGGTTTCCAAGAGACCCCGGCTCAGGATAAGCAAAGCTAAAAATAGTCAGACCCGGTCAAAAATTTAAAACAGTAAGCAGTAAGAAAATGCTGATAGCAAATGTGAATACGCCATGATATTGCATCCTGAAAGAGAAGCAGTAACTAACGGAGATAAATGAGATAAATCAAGTACATTAAAGAACGCACATCAGAAGAAATAAAACTAGAGAAGACAATAAAGCAATATTACGCCTATTCGTATGATATGTTAAGCATGCCTACAGTAATAACACCACAACAACTAGTTTGTAAGTGTAAGTAGGACTACGCTCGACTACCTATTACTTTTCTACCCTAATTTGTGTCCTCCACAACCCCCTATCTAAGGTCATGTCCTCAGTAAGTTGCGTCTGCTCCATATCCCGTCTAATCACCTCTCCTCAATATTTTTTTGGCCTACCTCTACCCCTCATGAACCCGTCCATAGCCAACCTCTCACACCTCCGCACTGGGGCATTTGTGTCTCTCCTCCGCACATGTCCAAACCATCTCAACCTCGCTTCCCGCATCTTGTCTTCCACCGAGGCCACTCCCACCCAGCCTCGGATATCATCATTTCTAATCATGTCCCTCATCGTATGCCCACACATCCATCTGAACATCCTCATCTCTGCCACTCGCATCCTTTGGGTGTGCGACGTCTTGACTGGCCAACACTCCGCCCCATACAACATAGTCGGTCTAACCACCACCTTATAAAACTTGCCTTTTAGTTTTGGTGGCACCTTTTTTTCACACAAGACTCCAGTTGCAAGCCTCCATTTCATCCACCATGTCCTAATACGATGTGTGACATCGTCATCAATCTTTTCATTCCCTTAGATGATAGACCCGAGGTACTTTAAGCTTTCTTTTTTTGGAATGACATGAGCCTCAAGCCTCACCTCCACGTCTGTCTCACGGTCGCTCGCTGAACTTGTACTCCAAATATTCTGTCTTGGTCCTACTCAACTTGAACCTTTTAGATTCCAGGTTTGTCTCTAAACCTCCAGCTTAGCGTTCACCCCGCTGCGAGTCTCATCAATCAGGACTATGTCGTCTGCGAATAACATACACCATGACACCTCTCCTTGATTTTGTCGTGTCAGTCCATCCATCACCAAGGCAAATAAGAATGAGCTAAGAGTTGATCCCTGGTGCAGCCCATCATCACATGAAAGTGCTCCGAGTCTCCTCCCATTGTCCGTACCCTGGTTTTGGCTCCATCATACATATCCTTAATCGCCTTAGTGTACGCCTTTAGCCTCCAAACATCTCCAAAGAACCTCCCTAGGGACTTTATCGTATGCCTTCTCGAGGCCGATGAAAATTATATGTAAGTCTCTCTTCCTCTCTCTATACAGCTCCACCAACTTCCTAATAAGATGAATGACTTCTGTAGTCGAACGCCCCGACATGAATCCAAACTGATTCTCGGAAATACACGCCTCTTCTCACCCTCATCTCCACGGCCCTTTCTCAAACTTTCATAGTGTGGCTCAGCAGCTTGATACCCCTATAGTTGTTGCAACTCTGGATATCACATTTGTTCTTGTACAAAGGAACCATTGTACTCCACCTCCATTCTTCGGGCATTTTCGCCGTCTTAAAAATGACGTTCAATAGCTCAGTCATCCACTCCAAGCTTGCCCTGCCTATGCTCTTCCAAAATTCAACTGGGATCTCATCCGGTCGCTCTTCCCCACGCATCATGCGAACATCACCCTTAACTTCCTCGATCTTGATGCTTCTACAATACCCAAAGTCCCGGTATCTAACAGATTGCTCCACATCTCCCAACACAATATCTCTATCTCCTTTTTCGTTCAAGAATTTATGAAAGTAAGACTGCCACCTCTGCCTAATATGTGAGTCCTCCACCAGTATTTTGCCGTCCTCGTCCGTGATGCACCTCACGTGATCTAAGTCGCGGGCCCTCCTCTCACTCACCTTGGCTAGTCTATACAGCTTCTTATCTCCTCCTTTTTCCTCTAATTCCACGTATGTGTTCAAAAGTCGTCGTTTTCGCCGCCATGACCACCAACTTTGCCTCCTTCCTCGCTATCTTATACAGTTCTCTATCCGTCCACTTCTCCACCTCATCTTTGCTTTCTACTAATTTCTCATACACCACTTTCTTCGCATCCACCTTCTCTTGAACTTCACCAGTCCCCTCGACGCCCACCACGGCTACCCCGCGAGATCCCTAACACTTCTCTAGCCACCTCCCCGAATGCAACTGGCCATTTTGTCCCACATACTGGTCGAGTCCCCACTACTCCCACGTGCCCCCTTGGCCGTCAGTCTCTCCCCCATTTCATTTGCACTAGCCATGGTCAAACTCCCCCACTTGATTCTCAAGCTGTCATCCACAACCCTTCTCTTCTTCTCCATCTTGATCTCCAAATCCATCACCAAAAGCTTATGTCGGGTTGTAAGACTCCTTTGGAATAACCTTGCAGTCTTTACAAAGATCGTTGTCGACCTTTTTAAGGAGCAAAAAGTCTATCTGAGTCTTAGTCACCGAACTATGGAAAGTCACTAAGTGCTCCTCCAGGAACTTCGAATTGGCTATCACCAACCCAAAAGCTCTAGCGAACTCCAAAAGTGAGACGCCTCCCTCGTTCCTGTTCATGATGCCAAAGCCTCCATGCACGTCATCGTAGCCCTTGGAAGTGACCCGATATGTCCATTGAAATTCCCTCCCACAAATAACTTCTCGGTGGGTGGTACACCTGCTATCACCTTGTCTAAATCCTCCCAAAAACACCTCTTCTCCTCCTCGGCCAAGCCCACATGCGGTGCGTAAGCACTAATAATGTTCATAATGGACCCCCCAACTTCCAACTTAATCGTCATCATCCTATCGTTGACCCTCCTAACCTCTACCACTTGGCCCCTAAGCTCGCTGTCTACCAAAATGCCTACCCCATTCCTCTGCCCCGACCTACCAGAGAACCATAACTTATACCTGTCCACCTCCTTAGCCTTAGGTCCTACCCATCTGATCTCCTTGACACATGCTAGATTGATCCGCCTCTTCTTAAGGATCTTAACTAACTCTATGGACTTCTCTGTCAAAGTCCCAATGTTCCAAGACCCTATTCTCAACCTAGCACCGCCCCTACCCCACTTACCCCCTCTAACCCTCGCCCCCGTCTCCAACCGAGAACATGACCCTAGTTTACCATCCGTCGTCAGAGCCACTAAAGCAGCTATAGACTAATCGACTATTTACCTTGAGACAAGTAGAAATCAATGCGAAGCACCCAAATCAATGCGAAAAACACAAATTAACAAGAATCTAGATGCGAGTCTAGCCACTACGATAGGACCTATATAGCTAAGGAGAAGACTAGTAATGGCAAGAATGTAAAGTAAATATACAATACAGCAAAGCCGACAAAATGTAACTACGAAGGTAAGGGCAAAGAATGAATACGGTCACATGGAGGTACCAATTCCAGGTGAATCTAACCTGCTCGCAGCCCAAAAATCATTGTCCAGCTGTACAAATGTATGTCTTCTGTCGGGAAATTTTTGTTCACCACCGTAACTTTGCCGGAAACTTGCGTAGCTATGTAAACATACCCGAAACCCATTGTAGGGTTTCTGTTTTAAGCTTGAGAACCCGAAGAAACCTGGCCTTCGGTCGTCGGAGGCCGCCGTAAACTTACTGTTGATAGTCACCGGCGACGGTGATGGTGGAAAGACAGAAAAGAGTAGAAATGGAAGAAAGAGAATGATAGAGGAATATGCACCGTACCTGGTCACATGCGGTCGGCGGGCGTTGCAGCGTCGACAACAGTGGTCAGTGGTGGTAGTCACCGGCGACGATACAACCACGGTGGAAGAAAGAGAAAGAAAGAGAAGGAAGAGAAAACAGACAACAACAGTGCTAAAGGTAGCGTACCTGGTCGCGGGCGGATGGCGGACGACGCATCATTGACGGTCGGTGGTGGTGGTGTGTCGAGGGGGGAGGGGATGTTACCGTTGTAGGCACTTTTCAAGAGAGAGAAACAAGCAACATCATTTATACAAATTCGTAAAATTGTATTGCTTTTATTTGAAAAAAAACTATACAAGTTTTCTCTACTAAATCTGGATTTTGAAGTTGGCAAACATTCGCTAATATTTTTCGTTATGACTGATGTATCACTTTGCTGGCAATAATTTTGGTACTGACTTTTTTGAGTGGGTTAGGTTCATCCTTATGTTGCCACCGGCAATAAGAGCTCCAAATTTGGCATCAGAAATGAGAAGCTTCAATGGTTTCTAGATGCTGTCAAGGCACATCCTCAGGAATTGAAGCTTGTTGGAGCTCATTGTCATCTTGGGTCAACTATCACCAAGGTAATATTACGATTGTCTGCATTTATTTATTTATTTATATCATGAATTGGTCTGCTCTATAGAATTCACATTTTTGCCTTGTTTGTGTTTCTTTATTTGGATAGTATATTGAGTTGGTTGTTTAGTATATGTAATTAAGTGTAGTACCAATGGGAAGTATGAATCATGACCTATCTTATAATGCTTTATCGGGTGTCATTTATTTGGTGGCGGGCATTCCCTTGTTGCCACCTACTCAACACTAAAAGATACAAATCAAATTTAAGTTCATTTATAACTTATCCATTAAGCACCCAAGGGTGTGGCCTAGTGGTCAATGAAGTGAGTTGAGCACCTTGAGGTCTCAGATTCAATTCCCAAAAGAGATAAAAACACTAGGTGATTTCTCACCATCTGTTCTAGCCTTGGTGGACAGAGTTACCTGGTACCGGTAGCTGGTGGGGGTGGAAGGTATCCCGTGTAATTAGTCGAGGTACGCGCAAGCTGGCTCAGACTCTACGGTTATTAAAAAAATAACTTATTCATTTATACCTCGTGCTCCCATTACCACCCCCTCTTGTGTTCTATTACTTTCTGAAGGAGTTGAAGTCATAAGAAAAAAAAATTGAACGCTGAAGTCATGAGAAAATTATTTGAAGGGCAAAAATTGCAAGAATTTAGCTGTCGTCCCATATGCATATCTGACTCCCCTCCATTTTAATATCTCTGCCGATATACAGCTCGTGGAAGTACGATTTACATGTTCAATAAGTAATAATGTAATATGTTGGTGGAACCCTGTGTACGTTTCTCTTTAGGCGAACTTGCACACTGGATACCATCTGTAGCTGATCCTTTATTGGTTACGTTCTTCCTCTATATTTTAAAGCTGCTCTATGCGATTTATCTTTTAGAAAATAGTATTTTGTAATATCTCAATGGTGGATGACATTACTCTGTTGACCTAAAACTTGGTTGTTTTTTCCAGGTAGACATTTTTCGAGATGCAGCGGTCTTGATGGTGAACTACATTGACGAAATTCGATCCCAAGGATTTGAAATTGATTACCTGAATATTGGAGGTGGTTTAGGGATTGATTACTATCATTCTGGAGCCGTCCTTCCTTCACCTAGAGATCTTATTAATACGGTAAAGTTTCTACCTCATGTAAGATATATGACATGTGTCCAGGTGTTTTTACTTTTAGTAGAGTGATTTTCCCTGTACTGGTTATTAGTAGTAGTGGCTTTATTGCACTTTGATGCTTAATTCACTTGTTCAAAAAGCTTTGCAACATAGTGAAAGGCTACAATGGTATATCAGCATGCTAGAATTTTTGAATTTTGAATAAAATTAGAAGTTAGTGCTCAAACTGTGGGTCTATCCTGTGTGGTTTTTCTGAAACTTCCTTTCATGTGTATTGCAGGTACGAGAATTGGTCCTTTCTCGAAATCTCAATCTCATTATTGAACCTGGAAGATCACTAATTGCAAACACATGCTGCTTGGTTAACAGAGTTACTGGAGTTAAAACCAATGGAACCAAAAACTTTATTGTGATTGATGGTAGTATGGCAGAGCTTATACGTCCAAGTCTTTATGATGCTTATCAGGTGAGATTGCCAAATATTCTTCTTGCAGCTATCAGAATTAATTCTCCCCTCTCTCAGTAAGCTAATGAGTGAGGTATGCTCTTCTGTTAGCATATTCAACCAATTCCCCTTTCCCTTGATCTGTATGCATGACTGCTATATTTCGTTTAATGGATTCCAAATGATATGCCTTCAGATCATTTTGTAACAGCTGAAATCATTTTCCCTAAGTAGACGTTTGGACATGAGATGAAATCCCAAATTATCCAATAAGGCATGATTTGGGATTCCAAATCATGATTTCAAAATTTTAAATGTAAAAGTTGACTTAATTTTGATATGAACTATGACTTGCTCATTTGGTAAGATTGTATAAGAATTGGGAAATTTTTGATTGTTTTCACAACTTGTGGGGTTTATATGTCTATAAGAAAAAATACAACTTAAGAAATTCAAATTGCATGTCCAAACAAAACTTCAACTTCAAATCATGATGATTTCATCTCATGATTTCATGATTTCAAATCTTGTCCAAACTGCTCCTAACTTTTGTAACTTATGCATCTATGTGATGCCAGTAAAGAAATTTACTACTCCCTCCATCCCAATTTATGTCACTCTCTTTCTTTGTTAGTCAGTCCCAAAAGGAATGACATCTTTCTAGATTTAATTAAAAATTGAACTTTAAAATGCCTATTCTACCCTTGAAGAGATGATTTGTAGCCACACAAATATCTATGGCTTATTTTAGACCACAAGTTTCAGAAGTTTTCGATTCTTTCTTAACTTCCATGCCCCGTCAAAGGCCATCACATAAATTGAGACGGCGGGAGTATTCCTTCATCAAAGAAAAAATCCTCTCATCCCCGCTAACATCCAGGGGTCCCTGCTCCTTTCTCTTCTGAAGTTCCTATTCTTTGGTTTGGGGTGGGGTGTGGGGGTTGAGGGGGGGGGGATTTAGCAATTATGTTACTTTCTGGAGGTGTCTACTTAAAACGCTTGCACTGCAGAATTTTTGTGATGGGCTCGCTCCAAAAAATGTCATGATTCGTTCTTGTTGCTATTCACATTGTTCAAGTTTATGAAGTAGCTACCTGCTAGTACTTGTACTCATTATATGAGCATACAATTTGGACCTCACACTTTATTCGCACTGTGCATATATAATTTAGGCTTGCATGGATTTTATGATCTTCTCTGCGCTCTTACTCAGTAAATGATTTTTTGATTGCAGCACATAGAGCTTGTTTCCCCTGCACCATCGGAATCTGCAATTTCTAAATTTGATGTTGTTGGTCCTGTATGTGAGTCGGCAGATTTCCTGGGAAAAGACCGTGAACTTCCCGCCCCTTCTAGGGTAATTTCTTTTGACCTCTCATAGCCTATTAAAAAAGGGCAAGATTTTGCCTCACTTCAGGATTTTCTTGATACACGTTAAAGCCATACTAACTATGACATTTGAATTCAGGGCACTGGTTTGGTGGTTCACGATGCAGGTGCTTACTGCATGAGTATGGCATCAACTTACAATCTCAAGATGCGCCCACCTGAGTATTGGGTATATTCTTAACCTTAAAAAATTCTGCTCCTAATATTTCTTTGTGGCGTTACTTACATCCCTTAGTATATCCTCAAGCCTAGTCATGATGGGAAAAAAACTTTGTATTCCTGTCAACATATTGTACCTAAAGTAAAGAGTGGTTATTTTTCATTGTCGAGGATTGAGAGCCAATAACCTTGTGGTTACTGGCTAAGCAAATCTTATGACAAGATCTATAACTTACCTTTTGCTTTTCAAAGATTGCAAAAAATGTCCCTTAATTGCGAGATGTTCTGTATTGATAAGTATTGCTTGGAAAGGTCCAGTGCAACTTTTCTAATGTCCAACACTAACTTGATGTTGGCTGGATTTTGTGTCATACTACTGCTAATCACACAATAAGAAGGTCGAATGCAATGTTTCACTTGAATCATTCTGAAATCGTATTATTGCAAGCACTATCCGTGGTTTATCGGTTGCTGCTTCAAGTTGTCAAAGTGATCACAAATATAGTATACTATGAATCTGCTGCTGTTTGTAGGTGGAAGAAGATGGATCAGTGTCCAAAATCCGCCATGGGGAGACGTTCGAAGACCATTTGAGATTCTTTGATGGTCTGTAAAACTATGTTTCTTTTAAGCACTTAAAACAGGGCAGGATGTGAAACTTGGAAATTTTCCCTGGTAGTTTGGTTCCTGTCAATGTTGACATGCTGTATTTGGATTGTTCCAATTGATGGATTTTCATTACCATAGCCAACTTACAGCTTCAATATTTATGTGGCATGTATGATAATGCAATTCCCTATGGACTCTCCAGTCTCCACTTCTATCTCTTATCCATTATAGAGGCATATAATTTGCTATGAAGAATAAGTTTGACACGTTTCTTTCTTGTATTTGGTTCTTCTTTGACCCTTGCTAACTAAAATGTATTATTAAAAGTGACAAATTCCTTTTAATTAAAAAAGGTGACCTTAAAATTGTCTAGTATACTAAGTTAATTGTGAAAGAAGAAAATATATTGCATGCGAACTTGACGAGCATTAGAACCTTTTGTATTCATTTGGAACACAACTTAAATGTATTTCAAAATATTTTAATGGTGTTCATATTGGGCATTAACAGAATGGCCATAAGAACTGATATTTGGCACAAATATATATTGCATACGAACTTGACGAGCATTAGAACTTTTTGTATTCATTTGGAACACAACTTAAATGTATTTCAAAATATTTTAATGGTGTTCATATTGGCCATTAACAGAATGGCCATAAGAACAGATATTTGGCACAAATATTGTTATTTCGTGTCACTTTATCTCTAATTCTTAGTACTTCAATCGTTTTCTCTATGGTGAAATAGTTGTATTCGGACTTATGTATGACTACGAAAGAATGGAAATCGAGCAAGTTTGGATGATTTTTGAGGCATTTGCACTTGGACAACTTGACGAGAGATGAGTCCAACACTTGCGAAGAAAACTGAAAAATTGCAAGACCTCGTGCATTGAGCACACATCGCGCGCTTACATAGACTTTGATCAAGAAATTGTGATTTCTGCTATTTGCGCGATACACATGCATCGCACGAATATATTTAGGCGACACACTTGCATCGCGCATGACGGCCTAAATTTTCCCAATCCGCTTGGAATTTGGTCGACTTATTCTTGTTTTTCCCTACACTATAAATAGACTTCTTTAATCATTGTAAACGGGTGATGGGATAATTTTGGAGACTTGTAAGTCGTCCTATTGCTTTTCTTTTCGTTTTCTTATTTTCTATCCATAAACCCTAGGTTATTTCATGAATTCTAGTTCTTCTTCTCGAATCATGAATAGCTAATCTCTTTATTTTTAGGATTATGGCAAAGACATGATCGTTGGTATGATAATTATTATCTAGTGAATTTCCATCTTTTGAGTTGCTTATTTATTCTTGAGTCTAATTGTTTGATGAAGTAGTTGAACACTATTTGTGGTGCGTGAGTTGAACTTGAAAGAGCGAATTCACGTACGTAATAAGAATAAATAGAGTTTGTTCGATTTATCTTTTCGCTACTGAGGATATAAATATACCATTTAATCCTACTTAGTTGGATACAGAGTTATAAATGTGTTCTTGTTACTTCTTGCTATCATAGAAATATAGACATTAACAGTAGCATCTACATGCTTGTGAGTAGTTCGAAAGAATATCATAAAATTAACATCAACTCGTCAACTAGTATTCCAAGAAATAAGATAAGTAGAATTGTCAGACGACTAACTGGATTGTCGAAAGCCATGATCCTTGAACTTTTTCGCATCTGATAAACCTTAAAGTCTCGATCACAAACACTCCATTTTGATTATTTTCTTTCAGTTAGTAGTTTAGTACAACCAAACCCATTAAATTGTCACTCTCTTGAATAGTTACAACCAAATTTGAATTAACTAAGCAATAGAAAAGTACAAGTCCTTGTGGATACGATATTTGGACTTACAATCTTATATTACTTGTCGACCGCGTATACTTGCGTGTGCGTTTGGAGAGCAACAAGAACATTTTATTTTTCATGTTTATAAATGCAAACTTTTAAAGGTTGCAATGTATTACCGTTAATTATTAAATAAATCTCACGTATATAATAGGATTGCTTTAATTAGTCAATCTATTAGTTACGCCTCATCTCAAACTGATTGTTATATGAACCTCGAAAGTCTTTTCGATTCATTAAAGTTCGTTTCATCCATTCAAACAAGTCTTCACAATTACAACTAGTATCTCTGCGGTGAAACACTTAATTTTATTTTGTACCACTAGTGCAAGAGATTACTTATTTGTATCCTCTTTTTTTATTGTTATTGCAAAAGAAAGAAAAGACAAATTTAATATTTTTAAAAAGATATTGTTTTTTTCATTTGCATAATTAATAAAAGAGAAACCTAACTACAAAAAGTGAAGATTATGCACTATCACTTCTTTTTTTCCAAGATTATGCACTATGACGCAAATTGAGTAAAAATTTATCGGTATCTGATATTTATATTAAATTAATAAATGTATATAATATATTTTTATATTTTTTTAAATAAATTATTTAATTTTTATAAGCTAAGTTTTAATATAAACACCCTGTAGATAAGAATTCAACCTCAAACTAGTGTTGAGTAGGAATCTTATTGACGGAAAAGATAAGATTATGGATCTTATCGCATTTAAGAAAAAAGTAATGTTGCCATGACGTTCATCAATTATGTTTTTTGGATTTTTTTTTACTTTATTAATTACTTAATTGTGATAAGTCGAGTTTTAATGTAAACACCCGCGTGAATAAAAATTACCCTTAAATTATTAGTGTGTAAGGATCTTATTGACAAAAAAAGATAAAAAACTATGAATTTTATCGCATTTTAAAAAAAATGAATTATTGCCATGGCGCTGCTCCGCATCAGTTGTGTTTTTTTTTTTAAAATTTTCGTGAAGTTTTCGCTCCACAGTCCACACCCTTTATAGTCCCCTTTTCCTATTTCCCAGTGAAACTGCAGTAGATTTCACTGAGGGGTTGTGTGGTTAGAAGTAAAATTATATATGGATTATAATACGGGGTTAGTAATACATGGATTGTAATGCTGAGATCATTTATGTTTAGTTCATCATACTAAAATTTAGATATACATGATACTCCCCCAAATTCAAAATAAGGGTTCATTTAACCTTTTTAAATTGATTTAAAATAAGTGTGCACTTAATTTTTTTAATTTGATTCAAAATAAAAAAATTGTCATCAAATTAACACCATTGTCGACCCTTAGGAGTAGTCTGGTACGCGTGATAAGGTGTGATATCCCGGGATTAAGTTTGGGATAAAATTTAACCTTATTTGGTTGAAGGTATACATTTATCCCGGGATAAAATTATACCTTCAACTACTAAATAAGGTATAAATTTTATCTCAAACTTCGGCATGGATATCCTATTTTATCCCATCAACCTTGGTATTATTTTATCCCGCCTTTTCAGTTGGAATAAATTAATCTCACAATTATAATCCTGAAATAATTTACTCTAACGACCCTTAGTTCTTGTCCGGAAGGTTTGAGATAAACTAGGGGTGACCAGTGGGACGGGACGGGATTTGGGGGGACGGGGTGGGGGTCGGGATCGGGACAGGGCGGGCCAGGATATGGGGGGACGGGAAGAGGTCCCGTCCCGTCCCACATCCCGCCGACAGAGGGGACGGGATTTGGGGGGACGGGTCGGGTAGGGGGATTTGAGGGGCTTTAATTTTTTTAGACACTTAATTTCAAATATATATATATATATATATATTTAAACACTTAAATAATTGAACAAGATAGTGAAATAAGAATATCCCAATGTTGTTTTTTTGCCTCTAATATTATTTAATAGAAATATGATTTTTTGTAATACAATTTCAAAATTGCAACTTAGTTTCGTAGTTGAAAAGTTGCAAATCACATAGTAAATTGCCATTAAAAAAACTACATATCAACCATACTTTTTCTAATTTCCTCACAATCTCTTTAGGATCTTCTGTTAGAATTGGAAGTTGTTGGTCAAATTGTTCGATGTCGCTTCATGCTCTCTCAGATAAGATTTCGTTGTAGTTGTAGTCGTCTTCTTCGTTGATCTCTGGTTGACATCACCTTCTACGCTCCGTTGTAATCCAATCTCTGAATAAAACTGCAATCTCCAAGTTGTTTCCCGCCAATGAGTGTATGTGCTATCCTATTTGAAACCTTCCAATAGAAAAAATATTTTCAGAAGCGGTTGACGATGCTTGAATATTCAACACCTCTACAAAAATATCCACTTCGTTCCATTATAATTATGCAAATAAATAATTACAGTTAATGAAATTAAGTACGATAATTAAAATTAAATAACAATAATAATTTAAAGAAGGAACGAATGTACCAAATACCGACGTAACGTCGACGTGTAATCGAGGTTGAAAATTGAAATTTTGCTCGATGATCCTCAAGATAGTTGTCAACTTCACTCCCAATTTTTGAACTTTGATAGAAATTACCAAATAAAATACAATATTTAGTGTGAAATTTAGACTTTTAGATAGATGGCAGGATTATTTATGAGAAAAGTGAAGAGGAAAATGATGTATTTATAGTTGAAAAATAGGGTTAAAGTGTAACTATACTAATTTAGGGGTTAAAAATAAATATTAAGGGGATATGAGGGGTTTATGGGGGGGGGGGGGGGAATGATCATTACTAACCGTTGCTAACGACTAAAATCAAAAGTTGTCATTTGTGCACTGGTTAGTTTCTGCAAGGGAGGGACATGGTGGGCCGGGTCGGGTCGGAAGGGGGAGGGATGGGTCGGGATCGGGACGGGTGGAACGAGCCCTAGTCCCGTCACAAGTTCGAACCCCGATACCGATATTTTTCATCCCATTTTTAAGGGCTCCCGCCCCGACCCATTGGACAACCTTAAGATAAACTAGTACTCCTACTATATCCCCGCCCCGACTCACTGGACAACATTAAGATAAACTAGTACTCCTACTATATTTACAACAATGGTATTTTGGTCTTTTAGTAGTAATCCCAACATATGTAGTACTAGGGCTGGTCAAAGGGGCGAGTCTCAGCGGGACGGAGGGTAGGGCGGGACCGGATCTCCGGCGGGACTGGGGGGCCGGGATCGGCAGGATACGCTAATGTCCCATCGGAAAAGGGGACTGATATTATCGGGGGAGGGACGGGATCGGGTTTTTTCGATTTTATTTTTTTGCACTTAATTTTTAAAAATAACATATATATAAACACCTCAATAATTGAATAAAATAGTGTAATAAAAATATCCCAAGACTGTTTTTGTGCCTCTTATATTATTTAACAGAAATATATTTTTTTTGTAATACAATTGTCAAAATTGTAACTTTGTGGTGTTGAAAGTTGCAAATAACATAGTAAAATTGCTATTAAAAATTACATATTTAAAAACACATTTTCTAGTTTCTTTATAATTTCTTGTGGTTCTTCGGTGGGAATTGGTATTTGTTGGTCAAATTGCTCGACGTCGCTTCCACCTCCGTTGGATAAGATGTCGTTGTAGTTTTCGTCTTCTTCTTCGTTGATCTCCGGTTGACCGCACCTTCTCCGCTCCCCTCTTATCCAATCTCTGAATAATACTGCAATCTCCAAGCTGTCTCCTGCTAATGAGTGTATGTGCTATCCTATTTGAAATCTGCCGGTAGAAAAAATGCTTTCAGACGATGTTGATGACGCTTGAATGTTCAACACATCTCGAGCCATCTTTGACAGTGTCGGAAATGTCTTCTCATTCTCCCTCCAATATTTCAACAAGTCTTCACGTCATTCTTCATTGAAAACTGCTTGGTACGGTACAACATCCTGCAAACCAAAAACATCAAACTTGGTTAGTAGTGTTACCACTATACATTCTATGTCTAAGGCTTTCAATACTAGCCGCCGAAACGGCATGTCTTTTTTGAGGTTGTGTTGAAGAAGAAGATAGTATGGAAGTCGGTTGGTTGCTAGCACTTTCTTGTTGGTAATGCCTATATACTTTTTTTTATTCATCTTGTATGCTAGACAACACTTTTTCTTTAGTTTGTTCAATAGGTAGTGGTCATTTGAATTTTTTGGAGTTGGATGTGGAAGTACTGCTATACAATCATAAATAGTTTCAATTAGTGCTTTACAACCGTCTATTTTAATGGTCGGATTTAATACAACACCAGTGATATAAATAGTGGGAATAGGAATAAAATATTTTTTAAATTTGATAAACATTTTTAATAGGTGTCTTATAAGCCGGGTTTTCATATATTCACTAAGTAATAAAAATATTAGAGCTATATAAAACAACATAGTAGAAATAGTAGGATAATATATACCGGAAAATTCTTTTGTTGCTTGAAAAAAAATTCTCTAGAAATGCAATAAGTTCTGAAATTTTTTCCCAATCGTTATCTACAACCTTATCAGTTGGATTTTGATTATGCGCGTTAGAAAAAAAAGTTATAGGTCTTCTATAATCATAAGCAACAAGTAGTTGTTCGTATAAAGAATTCCACTAGTCGCTGTCTCTTCGATAATTTTTCTATAAGGTAATCTACAATCATGACAAGTTTTTTTATATATTTGTTTTCGTTGTATTCTATTACTTCTAAAAATAAAGTTTATAGCAAATTGTATTTTATTAAAAATGTCTGCAAAAAGTGTTAGACCATCATTTACAACTAAATTATAAATATGACACACACATTTTATATGAAAATGATTTGAAAAATATGAAGTTAAAAGATCTTTTAAAATTCTAATAGCATAATTATTAGAAGAAGCATTATCTAATATAATAGTCATAATTTTATCAGTTATGCCATAATAATCGCAAACTGAATAAATATTTTCTGAAATAAAAGTACCAATGTGCCTATCATCTATATATCTATACACTAAAATACGTTTTTGCATAGACCATTTATAATTTATCCAATGACATGTTACCATTAAATAATCACGGCGGTTAGTACTATGACCTATATCAAATGTGATAGATATCTTACCAAGAAACTGATATAGGGAATAACGTAAATACTGTTGATATTCATGTGAAAATTTAAATGCATCTCTCCTAACAGATGATTTAGGAAACCGTTAAAAGCAGGATTATATATATCTCTAATGTAATAAATAAAATCAAGAGAGGAAGAAAACGAAAAAGGCAAACCCTCCACAACAACTAATTTTGTTATTGCTTCCCTATCTATATGTTTATCGTATTTAGGGCCTACAATTTCCCCCGTCATAGGGTTAATTTGACCCTGTACTTGATCCGGGAAAGTATGTGAACCTTGTCCCGACTGAGAGGGCATGGGTGAACTAGATTTTTCAATCAGATATTGGTCCCACCTAGCTTTGTGAATGCCTTGTACATGTCTTAATAAACCTCCCGTCCCACCCTAACCTTTTTCCATTTTAAATTTATAAACATTTTTACAAATTTGGCATCTAACTACTTGATTATCTTCGTCGCTATCAAAAAAATTTCATGCATCTGATTTTAAATTTTGTTTTATTGGGCCTCGTCTCATACTAGGGGGAATATGAGGCATTCCAGTTGGAGGTGCACTAGTGGGTGTGTCATCTAGATTAGTCGGTGTGTCATATAGATTAGTGGGTAATTAAAGTCTTGTTGAGTTGCAGAAAATATCTCATCGTCTAAATCTAATGGTGTTGACACCCAATTTTGTCATATCTTTTTCGATTTATTTGCAATTTTAAATATTTTTTACACCTCAAAAATAATTTTAATATAGGCATATATATGTATATATATATTATTATTTTCAATATCATTATTATTTATTATCATTATTATTTATTATTATTATTCACATTTTTACTATCATTTTGTCTTTTTAAATCATAATCATAATTTTACCCCAATATTCTACGTTGTTTTATTTTTTGCAAAATTGCATCGCATTTTTATTTTTTATTAAGCATTAAACATTTCACAAATATTATGTTTTTATTATTATCACATCGTTATATCTTATTTTTAATAATTTACATTTTTTCTTCAAAGTATTTTTTTAATATTAAATCCCTTTTTATATTTTAACCAACTCTCCATTTATTTCCCAATCCAAAACAAAATCAACCTAAATGCCACAAAAAAAAAATAGGGCCCAGTTGGCCAAACCGGACCAGGCCCAACCGAAACCCCACCGAAGCCCAACCCCAAAAGGCCCACTCGACCAACTCTTATTTCCCTTATCCCAAAAACCAAACAGCCCAAAAATCCTTTTTCATGCCCTCCCCCCCGCCCAAAACCGAAATCACCGACACTCCCGTACCCCACACCCAACGGACCGCCGGATAATTGCCTCTCCCTCACCCCTAGCCTAGCTATGGCAGAAACCATCACCTACCATTACCTCACCTATCATCTTTCCCCTTTTTTAGACATTAAAGCAGCCATAACCCGTTGTCCGCGAAAGGGAACTCGAAGAGCTTCCGGTTCAAAGCTCGTTGCATGTTCAAATTCGATGGGTAAAGGCCTTAATCCATACCTTTTATCACCGTCTCTTCCTTTTCAAAAATCAGGGGAAAATCCGTCACTTTCGCCTCTAATTTTTTAGGGAATCCAAACTCTATTTTTTATCTATAAAACCCCATTGTTGTTCATTGTAAAGGGTCGGATTTTTTTTTGTTCTTGATTTGCATTACATCCTTTGTTCTTGATTTTTTAAAGAGGGTCCGAAAATCCGGAAAGAAAAGTGAAAAATCGAGTCTGAAAAGGAGAGAAAAGATAAAAAAAAAAGAGTGCAGAAATTTTCTGCAGAAAATTCATGGGGAGCAGCCAACTTCTTTGGTCGATTATCGCTTCATTCCTTGTCCGATTGAGCTGATATTTGGACAGCGTGTTCCTCTCATCTCAGTTTTTGATTGGGAAATGACAGGTGGATTCGGAGATCTGTAGCTCCAGATTTTCGTCGGTGAACAATAGCTGCGTTTTGGTGATTTTCTTCCAATCTTCCCTTCTTTGATGTTTGTTCTTGTTGTTATTATTTCTTCGTGTTTGGCGTTGATGTTGTAGCCATTTTGGAGAACACTTTGCTAAAAAAAAAATTGTTCGGGTCGGGTCAGAATCCGGATCCTGTCTGTTTCCGGGTCGAGCAGAATCCGAGTCCAAAATCCGAAAGTCAGTAAACTCCTATCAATGCCTTTGTGTTTCTTTATATGTTTATGTGCTTGATTACAACCTGTTATTATGTTTTGAATCGGTTTAGTTATGTTTCAAATGGATTAACATGTTTAGGATCAGTGTTGAGATTTTCTTTCAAATTTTGAGATGATGCTTTGTTGCTACTTGCTTATTGTTACCTTCTGCTACCTTGCCGCCATTGTTGCTATTGTTCCTTACTCTGTTGCTGATGAATGTTGTTGCACTCTGAGGCTGCCGCTGCCCTACTATTTATCTTGCCACTTTGTCGCGCATATTGCCCTTGTTAAGCTCCCATATTATGTTGAATGGTCTGCTGCTCTGCTGTGCTTTAGTGCAAATACTTTCTGCATTTTAAGTTTGGAATAAGTTACACCGTTGAGGCAATTGGTTGCTCTAAGTTGGTTATTTGCTGAAATGATTTCCTGCTGCACTTTGGTTGAATGGTTGCTACATCTTTGAGACTGAAAATGCCATCTTTTTGAGAATTTTGTTGTTCCCATCTGGTTTCCAATTGCTGCATCTTTTTGCAAATGGTAGCTGCATTGTGAGACAAGCAAAGGGCTGCATTCTAAGCCTAGTTGTAGCTGTACTTTAAAGCAAGTAAATGTTGCATTCTGAACCGAATTGCGGTAGCATTTCAAGACAAGGAGATGCTACATTTTGAGCTATATTTCTGCCACAGTTTGAGCTTGATTAATGCTACACTTTGAGTTATGTTTCTACCACATGTACTTTAAAGCAAGTAAATGTTGCATTCTGAACCGAATTGCGGTAGCATTTCAAGACAAGCAGATGCTACATTTTGAGCTTGATTAATGCTACACTTTGAGTTATGTTTCTACCACACAGTGAGTAAATTTGCTGCTGCATTTTTATGATTTTGCTGCCATGTTTTGGCCAGACTGCTGCTGCATTTTAAGGGCTGTGCTACTGCATATTAAGGGTTGTTTCTGCTGCATTTTAAGGGTTGTTTCTGCTGCATTTTAAGGGTTGTTTTTACTGCATTTTAAGTGCAGTTTTGCTGCATTTTAAGTGCTGTTTTTACTGCATTTTAAGTGCTGTTTTACTGCATTTTAAGGGCCACCGCTGCTGCACTTTAAGGGTTGTTTTGCTGCATTTTAGGGGGTTGTTTTACTGCATTTTAAAGACTGTTTTTACTGCATTTTGGGCACATTTGATGTTTATCACTGCTGTATTTTTAGCCTAACTGCTGGTGGCTTCTTGGCTAAAAGCCTGCTACTTGAGGCTGTTTTGGACAGCTGATGTACTTCGAATAATTACTGATTTGAACACGATACTACACTTTGGTCGATGAAAAAATATCCGTCGATTTTTGAGGCCTCCACAGTTGGAAAGACGAAAAATAGAACTTCTCGGCAAGGATGAAACTTAAATCTTTTTTCACCCGAGAGACCAACACGTTCGGTAGACAAGGCAACTAAAATGACAAACGAGTCATGTTCGCAGCCATGACGTGATTGGAATGATCTTTTCATAATTTAAGTCTGAGTCCTCCGTAATCAAAACATTTACTATTTGGATACGGATCCGAAGTTATTTATATTCAATTGTTTCTAACCGTTTGTTCTTGACAGCTTGCAATAGATAAAGTCAAAGAAGGCAAATACCCCTAGAGATTATTTATTTTGTTATTTTTTTTACTTTCTTCAATTCAGATTTATTCCATTTTGTATTGTAATATTATTATACTCGTGAAATTATTGAAATGTTTAGAATAAGTAGACTTATAATTAATTAATAGGGTAGTCTAAAACTTAAACCCATCGCTAGTTCATTTATTTTTAGGCTCGGTTAGTTTTAAAATCGGAAATCGCTAGTTTATCTATTTTTAGGCCCGTCGCCCATATAAATCACATTGCATACATTTTTATCAATTTTCATACAAATGCATACTTTTTTTCAACTTTACATGTATTTTAATGCCATACAAATGTATACTTGTACAAAATGCATTATTTTATTAACTACTTGCAACATTATTTTTATACTTGCAAAAACATGCAATTTTTTTAGCATAATAGTTAATCTGAGTTTGACCGGATAATCGCAAGTTAGCGGATTTTAAAGGTTGTCTAACCCCTTCCTTTTAGGATAATAAAGAACTCTTTTCTAGAATCTTATTAGTTTTCCAAATCACAAAATTGGAGTTATTTTGTAGCTTTTAGTTAGCATTTAGGTGTCCTAATTCACTTTATAATAATTAGGTGGCGACTCATCAACAAAACATTTTTTAATCAATTCAGAGGGAATTGATGCCATCGCGTCGCGAAGCCCACGGGTTAAAAATGGGCGTGACAAAAGAAAAAATTAATTTTTAAATAAATAATCTTATATAGGAATAAGATGACTAGAATAAGTACCTCTGCCTTTGTTACCCTTACCCTGAAACATATCTCTAATTTTTTTCATTTTAATTATATGTTAATAAGTAATTAAAGATAATGAAACTAAGTGTGTTAATTAAAATATAGAAACAATAATAATTTAATGAAGAAATGAATGTATCAAATGCCAACGTAATGTGTAATTGAGAGATTGAAAATTGAAACTTTGCTCGATGGATGATCCTAAAGCTAGTTGCCAACTTAACTCCTAAATAAATAAAAAAAATTGAATATTCAGTAGATAATGTAGATTTGTAGAGAGATAGATTGTAGGAAAATTTGTGAGAAAGATGAAGAGAAAATGAGTTATTTATAGTTGAAAAATTGAGTTAAAGTGTAAATATAATAACTTAGAGGTTAAAAATAAATCTTAAGGGGTAAGGGAGTTGGGGGAGGGGGAGGCCAAAAAATGGCCGTTGTGCAAAGGGGGGGATCGGGGCGGGACGGGGCCTGGCGGGACGAGCACAGGTCCTGTCCCGGTTCGAATCCCGCTACGGGTATTTTTTTTTAAGCGGGGTAGGAGGGGCCGGGACGGGGTGGGGACCTGGCCACCCCGTTGGCCAGCCTTAACGTACGGGGGTTTGCTAAGATGAATTTTGTAACCAAACAGTGGATAAATCAATAGTACAAGTTTCTATACCTGGTTATTTGACCTTATACACCAAACCAAACAACTCCTTAAGAGATTGAAAACCGCCCTTTTTTTATTTATCCATTGGATTTTCTTCCTACATTTGCAGCAATGCTTAACACACACACTTGAATCGAAACCCTAGTCTCTTCATTTTTATCCACAATTCTGTTCAAAAGTTCATTCATCTCGCGCTTTGCTCCCCGATCGGTAATATTTCTTTCCTTTGCTTCCTACTTTACATTTTCGTACTCTTATAGTGTTAAAATTGAGGACATATCTGATGCATTTTTTTGTTTGTACTTTGTACTAATTAGTTCGTGTCTTGTGAGTTCGATGATTTTGTACTAATTTCTTATTGCATTTCCTTTGTGCCTTCGCTCAAATCTGCATGTTAAAATGAAGCACAGTTAAGAATAAGTAAATGACATATCTCTCGGATGTAATGCTTCGGTTATCGGTAACAAGCTTTGTTAATATTCTTCATTTTTTAATTCAGGATTGATTATATGATGCACATTTTAGGTTGTGTTAGTTTCATCTATCAAAATAGTTTGTGTCGTGTGAGTTATGTTGATTCTTAAATTGTTGTTCCTTTACAGTCTCCTCGTAACGTGTTTGTCGTGAATTTTCTCAAAATGCATTTGAATTTTCTCTAGCTTAGATTTGTGAGCTTTGTTAATGTTCTCCATTTTATCACGGGTTCAAGCCGTGGAAACCGCATCTTTTGAAAATGCTGGGTAAGACTTCATACAATAGACACTTGTGGTATGACTCTTCCCCGAACCCCCGCATAGCGGGAGCTTAGTACACCGGGGTGCCTTTTTACTTAACCACCATACATTGAATTGATATGGTATAAATATCTGATGTAAATAAGTATTTATCTTCAAATGGTTAGCATTGATGTGGATCTTATCGCATTAAAAAGGAATGAAATATTGTAATCCCACTGCTGCCCGCATCAACCGTGCTTTTTGTATTTTCGTGAAGTTTTCGCTCTATAGTCCACACTTGCCCTTCTCTCTCTCCCCCATTATAGTCCCCTTTCCCTATTCCTCTGTAGTAAATCTTAGAGTAGAGAGATATTGTTTTTTCTTTATACATTTCCTAAAAACATTTATCTCTCTTTCTTCTTCTCCACTCACCATTAGCAGTCGTGCTTAACGCACACACTTGAATCGGAATCCCAGTCTGTTCGTTTTTGTCCGCAATTCTCTGACGGTTTTGATCAAATTGTTAAAATTTCCTTAATCTCGCGCTTTGCTTCCCGATTGGTAATCTTTTATTGTATTTCTTTCCTTTGCTTCATACTTTACATTTTCGTACTCTTATGTTGTGACTGATATGCTAAGTTGCGCGGACTCTTCATTTTTGCTGCTGCACCCGTCTCGATATGACACGGGTGCGGGGTGCGGGGTGCGGGTGGGATTCGATCAATCCACATTGGATACTTTGACCAGAGTCTATGGATAAAATTAGGGGAAAATTGAGATTTTTATTTCTCAAAATAAAAGATAAAACAGATTTAAGACATACCTTCAATCCTTTTTAGCTTTTTCTCTTGTTCAATATTTGCTATTTATAAATGTTTTCTTTCTCATAGAAATCAAGGACAATTTCTAAATTAATTATTAGCATGTTGATTTTTTGTATCTGTTTCACAAGGTAGGGGTAACGTCTGCGTATACTCTACCCTCCCAGACCCCACTTGGTGGGATTATACTGAGTATATTGTTGTCATTGTTGTTGATTTTTTGACAATTAATTTATGTTTTTTAACGCCCATCTTGGAGAATAAAATATTGAATTCTACGACATACCTGTAAAGTTTCCACAAAGTATCTCTCAAAATTTGGAATATCTTTATTTTATAATTTTGATTTTTTTAGCCGAATCCCAGCACCTGTATCCATACCTCCCGAAACTTGAAATTTAGAATATCGGCTATTGGTAACAAGCTTTGTTAATATTTCCCATTTTATATTAAGGATTGATTTTCTGATGCATTTTAGTTTGTATTAATCTCAACAACCCGTGTTTCTTGTGCTTCGGTTACCGCACTATTTCGTTGTTATTGTTCTTTTTTTTCTTTTCTGTATGGGATAAACTACTTTCCATATCGCATTATTTTGTTGTTGTTTATGCTTTCATTTTCATATTTCCTTCTTTTCACTGCCGTGAGATGCTTTACTTGTGCCGAGGGTCTAACAAAAGCAACCTATCTATCTCTACGAGATAGGGGTATGGTCTGCGTACACTCTACCCTCCCCAAACTCAGGGATTATACTGGGTATGTTGTATTAATCTCATATATAAAAACAATTCATGTCATGTGAGTTCTGTTGATTCATAAATTCTTGCTGCATTTCCTTTACAAGCCTCTCGTGACGTGTTTGTTGTGAATTTGCTCAAAATGCATTTGAAATATCTCATCAGCTTAACTGAGCTACTAAATTTTGGCGCAGTTAAAAATAATCAAATGACTTATCATATCTGCTTTCTTGCTGCTCCCTTTTTTAGCTAGCCTTTAATGCTAGTTTTCAACATTAATCTTTGTGATATCAGGATTCCCTAAATGGTCATACTAACACTTTATTTCTCAAGTTTATAAATATAATATAATATATTATAGGATGCAATATTTTACCGTTTTTATTAAATAAATCTCACGTGCATAATAAGATCACTGTAAGTAATGAATCAATTAATTACGCCTCAACCCAAATTGATAGCTATATGAATCATCAGTATTCATTTCAATCCCATGACGTTTGTTTCATTCATTCAAAAATTGCTTCTCTCTCCCCTACTATAGTCCCCTTTCCCTATTCCTCTGAGAAACTGTAGTTGAATTGGATGCATAGATAGAGAGATTGAAAACCACCTTTTGTACCCTTTTATACATTTCCTTAAAGCATTTGTCTCTCTTTCTTTCTTCTTCTCCACTCACCATTTGCAGCAATGCTTAACGCACACGCTTGAATTGGAATCCTAACCTCTTCGTTCATATCCACAATTCTCCTACGATTTTGATCGAACTGTTCAAAGTTTCCTTCATCTCACGCTTTGCTCCTCGATCAGTAATCTTTTATTGCACTCCTTTCCTTTGCTTCATACTTTACATTTTCGAACTCATATGGTGTTACAATTGAGGACTGATTATCGGAGCATTTTAGTTTGAATATATTTCATCTATAAAAATAGTTCATATCTTGTGAGTTACGATGATTACTAAAAATAGATTGCTCAATTATTTTCTCGGTGGTAGTTCTCGACAATTAAGTGAGATCAAGTAACGCTGATTTTTTGCATTAATACTTGATAGCTTATCTTAAACCATTACATTTTCTTAGCTGCCAAATAAGCCAAGCTAGTGGCTGGAGCCGTTTATTGCCTGCTTGGAATGAGTGGCGACTAGATAGTAATACTCTATGTTTCACGGACTTCAAAATTCCTGCCGCACCTATGTCGACACAACACCGTTGTGGGTGTGATTCATACCAAATTTGGTCAAATTACCTTTGGTACTTCGACCACATCCTATGACCAAGATGTATAGATTGATTGGATATATATATACAACATACCCAGTGAAGTTCCACAACGTGGCATCTTGGATAGGGTAGAGTGTACGCAGACCTTACGATACCTTGGTAAGTAGAGATATTGTTTTCGATATGGGTGGCCAGTGGGCCGGGTTCGGGACTGGACCTGATGGGACTAGGAGGGCGGAATCGGTCCTCCGGCGGGACCCGCTGATGTCCCGTCCTGTTCCCGATCCCTGTCCCGTCGGAAAAGGGGATCAGTCTTGGCTTGGTGGGGCGGGGTCAGGTCGGGTCGGGATCGGGTTTTTCCATTTTTTTGCACTTAATTTAAAAGAATAACATATATCAACACTTCAATAATTGAACAAGGTAGTGTAATAAAAACATCCCAAGACTGTTTTTGTGCTTCTTATATTATTTAATAGAAATATAATTTTTTTGTAATATAATTTCAAAATTGCAATTGTGCTATTGAAAGATGCAAATAACATAGTAAAATTGTAATTAAAAAAATTACATATATATAAACACATTTTCTAATTTTATTCACAATGTCTTGTGGTTCTTCGGTTGTAATTGAAATTTGTTAATCAAATTGGTCGACGTCGCTTCCACCTCCGTCGGACAAGATTTCGTTGTAGTTTTCGTCTTCTTCTTCTTCATTGATCTCCGGTTGACCACACCTTCTACGCTCCGCTCGTATTCAATCTCGGAATAAAATTGCAATCTCCAAGCTGTCTCCCGCTAATGAATGTCTGTGCTCTCCTATTTAAAATCTTCCGGTGGAGAAAACGCTTTCAAACGTTGTTGATGATGCTTGAATGTTCAACACATCTCGGGCCATCTTTGCTAGTGTCGAAAATGTCTTCTCATTGCCCTTCCAGTATTTAAGCAAGTCTTCACGTCCTTCTTCATTGAGAACTGTTTGGTATGGTACAACACCCTGCAAAACAAAAATATCAAATTCGCTAACTTGATTAGTAGTGGAACCATTAAACATTCTATTTGTAAGGCTTTCAGTACTAGCTGCAGAAACATGTTTTTTATAAGGTTGTATTGAAGAAGAAAAAGATAGTATAGAAGCCGGTTGGTTACTAGAACTTTCTTGTTGGTAATGCGTATATATTTTTTTGCATTCATCGTGTATGCTAGACAAAACTTCTTCTTTAGTTGGTTCCTTAGGTGGTTGTTCATTTGTGTTTTTTGGAGTTGGAGGTGGAAGTACTGCTATACAATCATAAATAGTTTCAATAAGTGCTTACAACCGTCTATTTTAATAGTCGGATTTAATACAGCACCAATAATATAAATAGTGGGAATAAGAAAAAAATATTTTTTAATTTGATAAACATTTTTTTAATAGGTGCCTTATAAGATGGTTTTTTCATATATTCATTAAGTAACAAAAATATTAGAGCTATATAAAATAACAAGTTGAAATAGTAGGATAATATATACAAGAAAATTCTTTAGTTGCTTGAAAAAATTTCTCTAAAAATTCAATAAATTCTGAAATTTTTTCCCAATCATTATCTAAAAGCATATCAGTTGGATTTCGATTATGGCCGTTAAAAAATAAAGTTATAGGTCTTCTATAATCGTAAGCAACAAGTAGTTGTTCATATTAAGAATTCCACCTAGTCGCTACTTCTTCAGAAATTTTTCTGAAAAGTAATCTACAATTGTGACAAGTTTTTTTATATTTTTTTTATCCTTATATTCTATTACTTTTAAAAATAAAGTTTATAGCAAATTGTACTTTATTAAGAATGTCTTCAAAAAGTGATAGACCATCCTTTACAACTAAGTTATAAATATGACACGCACATTTTATATGAAAATGATTAGAAAAAGATGGAGTTAATAGATTTTTTAAAAGTGTCACAACATAATTATTAGAAGCATTATCTAACGTAACAGTCATTATTTTGTCAGTTATACCATAATAATCGCAAACTTGATGAATATTTTCTGCAATAAAATTTTCAGTGTGCCTATCATCAATATATCTATATGCTAAAATACGTTTTTGCATAGATCAATTATGATCTATCCAATGATATGTTACAGTTAAATAATCATGTCCGTTAGTACTACGGCCTATATCAGGTGTGATAGATACTTTGTCAGAAAGATGATATAATGCATAACATAAATATTGTTAATATTCATGTGCAAATTTAAAAACGTCTCTCCTAATAGTTGATCTAAGAAAATCGTTAAAAGCAGGATTATACATTTCTTATGTAATGAATAAAATCAGGAGAGGAAGGAAATGAAAAAGGCAAACCCTCCACTGCAACTAATTTTGTTATTGCTTCCCTATCTCTATGTTTATCGTATTTAGGACCTACAATTCCCCCGTCGTCGGGTTAATTTGACCCTGTACTTGGTCTGAGACGCTATGTGAACCTTGTCTCGATTGAGAGCACATTGGCGCACCCGTCTTTATATCCTCGTATTCATCCCACCTAGCTTTGTGAAATCTTTGTACATGTCTCAATAAACATTCCGTCCCACCCTGTCCTTTTCCCATTTTAAATTTATAAATATTTTTACAAATTCTGCATTTAACTACTTGATTCTCCTGGTCCCTATAAAAAAAAATCTCAAGCAACAGATTTTAATTTTGTTGTGTGGGTCCTCGTCTCGTACCAGAGGGAATAGGAGGCGTTCCAATTTCAGTTTGAGGTGCATTAGTGGGTGTGTCATCTAGATTATCTTCTAAATTAAAGTCTGGTTGAGTTGCAGAATATCTCATCATCTAATGGTATATCATTAAAAAATTCAATTTCATCTATATGAGTGTAATCAATCAAATCATCCAGTCTAGGAATAAGATAATTAGAAGAAGTACATTTGCCCTTATAACCCTACTAGAAAAGCACGCTTACCCTTAAACATACCTCTTAATCCTTTCATTTTAATTATGCTAATAAATAATTAAAGATAATGAAATTAAGTGCGATTGAGTTGAGAGAGATTGTAGGAAGATTTGTGAGATAAAATGAAGAGAAAATTAGGTATTTATAGTTGAGAAATTGAGTTAAAGTGTAAATATAGTAACTTAGGGGTTAAAAATAAATATTAAAGGGGTAGGGGGTTTATGGGGTGGGGGGAGGGGGCAAAAATGGCCATTGCACAACGGCCAAAATATAAATTGGCCGTTGTGCAACGGTCATTTTTGCAAAGGGGGTCGGGAGCGGGGTCGGGGTGGGGTGGGACGAGTTCAGGTCCTGTCCCGTTTTCGAGTCCTAACACCATTTTTTTAGGGGGATCGGATCGGGACCGGGCCGAATCGGCCCACTGACCAGGCTTAGTTTTCGAAAGACCTCGGCTCAGACAAAGCATAAGCACAAGCAAAACAAGAGAAACGGTCAGATTCAGACAAGAAATTTAAAGCAGTATGAAATTGAAGGTAACAAAAGCAAATAAGTCATGATAAAATATTCTGAAAAAGAAGCAGTAACTAACGCATCCTCCTGCTGTCCGTACCCTTGTCTTGGCTCTATCATACATATCGTTGATCGTCTTAGTGTACGCCACAGGTGCACCTCTAACCTCCAAACATCTCCATAGAACCTGCCTAGGGACTTTATCGTATGCCTTCTTGAGGTCGATGAAAATCATATGTAAGTCTCTCTTTTTCTCCTTATACTGCTCTACCAACCTCCTAATAAGATGAATGACTTCTATAGTCGATTGCCCCGGCATGAATCCAAACTGGTTCTCGAAAATAGACACGCCTCTTCTCACCCTTATTTCCACGACCCTTTCCCAAACTTTCATAGTGTGGCTTAGCAGCTTGATACCCTATAGTTGATGCAACTCTGGAGGTCCCATTTGTTCTTGTACAAAGGAATCATTGTACTCCACCTCCATTCTTCGGGCATTCATGCCGTCTTAAAAATGACTTTAAACAACTTAGCCAGCCACTCCAAACCTGCCCTGTCTGCGCTCTTTCAAAATTCAATTAGGATCTCATCAGGCCCGGTCGCTCGTCCCCTGCGCATCCTGCGAACAACACCTTTAACCTCTTCAACCTTAAATATCCAAAATCTCGGTACCTTCCGGATTGCTCCAGATCTCTCAACGCAATGTCTTTATCTCCTTGTTCAAGAGTTTATGTCCATTGAAATCTCCTCCTACAAATAACTTCTCAGTGGTATACCTCCCACCACCTCGTCCGAATCCTCCCAAAAGCTCCTCTTCTCATCGTCCAAGCTCGCCTGCGGCGCGTAAGCACTAATAATGTTCATAGTGAACCCTCCAACTACCAACTTCATCACCATCATCCTGTCATTGACCCTTCTAACCTCTACCACCTGATCACTTAGCTCGCTGTCTACTAAAATGTCTACCCCATTCCTATACCTCGACCTACCCGAGAACCCTAACTTATACCCGTCCACATTCTTAGCCTTAGGTCCTACCCATTTGGTCTCCTGGACACATGCTATATTAATCATCATCTTCTTAAGAATCTTAACTAGCTCTATGGACTTCCCCGTTAAAGTTCCAATGTTCCAAAACCCTATTCTTAGCCTAGCATGTCCCTTACCCCACTTACCCCTCTAACCTTCGTCCCTGTCCCCGACCGAGAACATGAACTTAGTCTACCATCATTCACTAAAGCCACTAGAGCAGAAAAATACTAGTCAAAGATTAACGCTAACACACACGGGAACCAATACTAAAGCACAAGTTAACAATAATTTAGAGGTAAGTCAGGCTTCTACAAACCAGAATGATAAAACAAAGGACAAGAATGTAATGTCAAGATTCAGCAAGGCGTAACAGGCAAATTTAACAACATAGATGAACGATAGAAAATCAATAACGGCAACCGGAGGTACCAACTCCAGGTGAATATAACTTGTTCCTTGACGAAGAACTTCACTGTCGGAGACTACTGTTCACCGTAGGAAGTCGGAAACTATTGTTCACCGTCGGAATCGGAGAAATAGAACCCGAATGTTAGGCACTGCTGCTCGTTAGTGTGTCGCGGCAGATCTGGTCTCGTTGATGCCTCAGATATATAGCTGGTAGTACTGCAAATGCTGCTATGGGAAAAAGGGGGAAGAGAAACAGGGAGGAGTTCCGCCGGAGAAAAACTTTCGGCGAAGCAATGGTAGCCGGAGCGAGGGCTGATGGCGAGGAGCAGTTAATAATCCAGACCAGTAGGTTCCGGTCTGAAGCCGTGACTTCACCGGAAACTATTCAACCAGACGAACCGCCGGAGTCCTTCGCCGGGAATTCAGAGTCGCCGGAAAACACAGAAAGACAAAGAGAGAGAAAGATTGATGGGGTGGAAGAAGGGAGACAGAGGAGAACGAGAGGGGGAGGGAGGGAGAGAGAGACTGGCACCCCCTTACCTGGTCGCCTGAGAGAAGGTCTCGCCGGCTTGGAGCAGGTTACCGTTATCAGTTCTTAGAGAGAGAAAATTAAGCTAGGAGAGAGAGAGAGAGTCAGGAATGAGAACTAATAAATTCAACAACCAACTACAGCGAACCATAAGTCATGACCAAGCGATTTCATCAAATCAATAGAACAAAATCTGCTAAAACGCGAATCAATTGTAGTAAAATTTCCAATCTTAATTTATATATATATAAATCAGACCAAATATCCAATCAATCTATACTTCTTGGTCATAGGATGTGGTCAAAGTACCCAAGGTAAATATATATATTAAAATGAATTTCTATTACACGAGATAATATTAAAATGTAGGTGCTTATAAAGAATGAAATTTTGTTAGTTTTAGTTCAGTAACTTGACTAATCGAAATATATACTTTACATGTCGTAATATACATTTATTGGCCGTATCCCAGCACCCGTATCCGCACTCGGATCCATACCTCCGAGTCCTAAAATTTATGTGATGAAGAATCCGACCTCTAGATTCGCATCCGAGTCCGAGCAAACATAGGTAGTACATGAACTCTTGCACGATAAATTTCTTACCTATTCCTATGTTTTTCGGTAATATTACCTATTAGATATGCAGTTGCTCTATATTGTTAAATAGGTCACAATTGGTTATATACCCTTGTTCCAAATTATTTTTTTCCTATACAGCTGTAGTAAACTTGAAATTTGTTTGTCTAAACTTTTGAACTCATTGACTGAACGATGTCTCCATCTCCTTGAAGACTATTTCCTTGCACTTTCAGAACACATCATTGGTAAATTTGGTGCCTTCTGTATATTTCAGGTTTTATTGCATTTTGGCAGAAACCGGTTGGTCGATCATTGGTACAGATCATTATTATCATTCAGTTCATTCCAGGACTCATTTATGGCCAGTGAAACAAATACAGGTCTTTCCAACGGTAACGGCAATGCTCATTCTACTCCAGAAAGGACTTACCAGGTTGTGTTTGCTGCAACTCGAAATATGGGTATTGGTAAGGAGGGGCAGTTACCTTGGAGACTGCCTACAGATCTCAAGTTCTTCAAGGGTATCACAGGGACTACGTCGGATCCTACAAAAAAGAATGCCGTTGTTATGGGAAGAAAGACTTGGGAAAGTATTCCTATTGAACACCGGCCTCTTCCTGGCCGCCTCAATGTTGTTCTCACACGTTCAGGGAGTTTTGACATTGCTACAGCAGAAAATGTTGTCATATGTGGAAGCTTAGGTTCTGCTTTGCAACTATTGGCAGCCTCACCTTATGGTCTATCTATTGAAAATGTGTTTGTTATAGGAGGTGGCGAGATTTTCAGGTCAGCTTTCTTGCTGTTCCCCTTTTTAGCTAGCCTTTAATGCTAGTTTTTTAACATTTATCTTCCTGATGCAGAGATTCCCTGAATGCTCATGGTTGTGATGCAATCCATATCACTGAAATTGAGACTGATATTGAGTGTGATACTTTTACTCTTGCTATTGACACCTCGGTATTTCAACCCTGGTACTCATCATTTCCAGTGATCGAAAACAAGATTCGCTATTCTTTGACCACCTATGTTCGTGTGAAGAATTCTGGAGTAGAAACTGTTAATCAGGCAAATAGTGAGACTCCTGAGAACGGTTCAGATTCTTTTAATATTGAGGTTAAAACATTTTCCTTCTTGCCTAAAATGATATTTGAGAAACATGAAGAATACTTGTACCTGAGACTGGTTGAAGAGATCATCTCGAATGGCATGTCAAAGGATGACAGGACTGGCACTGGTACTTTGTCAAAATTTGGTTGCCAGGTAATGAGAAGTACAGATAAAGTTCAGTTCTGTATGTTTTTTTCTTTCTTTTCCTTTATCTTAGGTGTCTGAAGAAGTGATTACATCAAATATGTTTAGTTGGGAGAAGAGGAAGTAAAATTGGTCAGAGAAGGGTTTACATTTGATCACAATGTAAATAATAAAAAGAGGAAGGAAAAGTGAAGCTTTGCATGTAACCTTATTAAGTCTGTTGGAAGAATATCAAACAAATTCCTCTCGGTTTGCCTTCCCTGTTTATATGTACAAGTAATTTAATGCTTGTTTGGTGTATCTGCCATAATGATGTGATATTTTACTATTGCTGCAGATGAGATTCAATTTGCGCAAATCGTTTCCTCTTCTTACAACAAAGGTATTGTGTTATATTTTGATTTGTAGTTGAATGTGCCTTTGATTTAATAAAAAGGGCAGCCCGGTGCACTAAGCTCCCGCTATGCGCGGGGTCCGGGGAAGGGCCGGACTACAAGGGTCTATTGTACGCAGCCTTACCTTACATTTCTGCAAGAGGTTGTTTCCACGGCTTGAAGTGCTTTTGATTTAATCCACGTCCAATTTATTCTACTACTACAATGTGAACTGCAAGCGCAGATCATTTGACTTATTTTGGTTGTTCTTTTGGGTTTCAGAAAGTTTTTTGGAGAGGTGTCGTTGAAGAACTACTGTGGTTCATCAGTGGATCAACAAGTGCTAAGGTATATTTCTGTTCCTCACTGATTGTATAATTTGGGTTCTGTTTCCTTGTCACTAATGCTCTGTGCAATTGTTATGGCATCTTGGGGATTGTAACTATTTTGTTTTAGTGATTTTTGGCCCATTTAGCTTGCATAACTAAGATTTTTAGTTTAGGTCCTACAAGAGAAGGGGATTCATATTTGGGATGGCAATGCATCCAAAGATTATCTTGATAGGTAAGATTTTCTCTCTCGTTCTTGCTGTCAAGTCTATTAGAAAAGTTGGACCATCTTAAGTTTGGCATCCCATTTCAGTATTGGCTTGAAGGACAGGGAAGAGGGTGATTTGGGACCAGTATATGGGTTTCAGTGGAGACATTTTGGTGCCAGGTCAGTGTTCAAACTTACTCATCTGACATACAGTTGGTCAAAACTCTAGAGTGCTGTGGTAACTTGCTCCAGTGAACCGGCTAAATACAGGTACATTGACATGCATACTGACTACAGTGGCCAAGGGTTTGACCAATTAGCTGATGTTATCAACAAAGTTAAAAACAATCCAGATGACAGACGTATTATTCTTTCAGCTTGGAATCCTTCTGATCTTAAACTGATGGCGCTCCCACCTTGTCACATGTTTGCTCAAGTTAGTATTGTCTTGGTTTTGTTTTCGGCTTAACTTATTGTTTATCCAGTAACTTCTCTTTCATCTTGTGGTTGCAGTTTTATGTAGCCAATGGGGAGTTATCCTGTCAGATGTATCAGCGATCTGCTGATATGGGTTTGGGAGTGCCATTTAACATTGCATCTTATGCCTTGCTGACATGCATGATAGCTCATGTTTCTGGTATGCTGTCAGGATGCCTCAGTCTCACATGTGCATTATGTAATAATAGCAAATTCCTGCCTACTTAAAGCATAAAGGCTTGACTGAAGATGAGAATTCTGATCAAGCGAAAAAGATACTGCAAAAACTCTTGTACTAGGCGAGGAATTTGGAAATGGAATTTATGCCATTCTCATGAGACTCAATCCTTGAACTTAATCTTATGACTTAATGTTTCTAGCTAAGGTTCTAAGCACTACTGCTTGTGATGATATGGCCAATTACTTTGTATGTGTATTGTGTAAAACAGATCTAATTACAGAAGGGATTTTTAACTTTTTAACTTTTGATTCGTAAATGTTCATGTATATTGCTATTGGAGACATTTTGATGATCATTCACTGCTCGTTCTACATCGAGCCCACTTCAGTCCCTTTTGTTTTATGATGCACCTCGTGATTTTTGCTTTACCTTCTCCTTTACAGATCTAGTTCCTGGTGATTTTGTCCATGTCATTGGAGATGCTCATGTTTATCGTAATCATGTCAGACCTCTGCAAGACCAGCTTCAGAAGTTGCCCAGACCTTTCCCAGTAAGTAATGGAATGCTCATTTTTTTGCTGTTATATTCTATCTCTACCTCTCTAACTTCTGTTGGTTCTGAATGGGCGTAGGTGCTGAAGATCAATCCGCAGAAAAAGGATATAGATTCCTTTGTTGCTTCTGACTTTAATCTTGTTGGTTATGATCCTCACCAGAAAATAGAAATGAAGATGGCAATATGAAGTGCCATGGAATTAGTCTTGGAATTCCTCCGCTCTTACGATATGTTGCTTGTATTTTGAGGCAAGTAATGGAATTGCCCATCTTCTCTTTCTTACTCTCTTTGGTACTTACATGACCAATTTTTCACCGTTTAGGTTCTAGATTAAAAGAATCTGATTTTGACATTTAGTTTTTTTTTTAATGTGGGAGATTTCCTGAAGGCGTTGTCTTAGATCCATTGCTTGACATTCTGAGTGTGAGAGAGCAAGTCTGATGCCCAAATTTCCCCATTTTCCTTCACCTGGTAGCTGTTGCCTGTAGGAAAAGAGGGAGTTCTAGTTGATAATTGTGGAAACTTTTGTTTATTATATGTTGCAACCATCGTCTTTATGATCCCAAGTCAATTACCTGATCAATTATTCCTTATCAAAAAAGATACCTGATAAATTACTGATTTGTCTAATATACTTTGAAACCAGATTGTCCCCTGATAATTCATAAAAAAAAAACCTGTCTTTGGACACTGGGCACTTCTAAAGGTACCCCTGGCTCCAGGAACCGTGTCTTTTGGACATAGTAGTAGTTGTTGTTCTTTTTGAATTCGACTGGCTTCCCTTTCTGAGAAGATTTTCCAAAATTGTGGCTTGGACTCTTATGTACTCTTTCACCTCTGGCGGTTCTGGAATCTATAGTTATGCTTTCAATTTTTATTCTATATGGTGTTCATTTCTTTTTTGTTCTTTGAAGTGGTTGATTCTTACTTTTCCATTGCTTAGCGGAGAGCTGGTATTGATGTTGTTTGTACTTTGTACAATTTTGCAGGTAGGGAAACTGGGGGATGTCTGAAGAGTTATTCTATAATTGTATCTTCACTAGTATACTTGAGGAAAAAACGTTTACCAAGTATTAGGATCTGTGAATCCTTTAGCTTCAAATGATGGTTTCGTGGTTGCTAAGGTGATTTAGAATACAATGACTTTCTTTTTGTATCGAGACTTACCTTTTGGGCTTTCCTGTGACTATGACGTACACTTATGCAGTTGAACTGAACATTAGAGCCTTTCTATTGTTTTTGCTTATGTATTCGCTCATTTATTTGTGTATCTTTTTCTTGGTGGCAACTTTTTCGGTTCAGCTTCTTTTGTGTCTGAGCTAGCAGATACCGAAAAGGGTGGGAGATTTCTATATTGCTACTTTATTAATCTTGGGGGTACAAAGGAGTAAAAGTCAGTTGACCAAGGTGAGAACTTGTCTGTGCCATTTTCACATATAATTTTTTAGGCCTCTGGGATCTTTCTTCCAAGAATGGAGGATTTGTAATTCCAACTACTTGGTTGAGGATTACATATTACTGAAACATTTTGCTTATTAAGATCGACAATTGTCTGTTTCCTTCTTCTTTTACCATGATGTAAATCATATGTTGTGAAGTGACAAATTTTTGAAGTGCACTGTGGTTTAATCTTGTAGGGTTACTGTGTTTTCAGCTAGAAGCTGGATCATATTATTCGCTTACCGATTGCAACAATTGCATATGGTATATCTCCACTTTATAGTTGTGTTCAGCGTAGTGCCAAGTATATCGTTTACATGCAAGGGACTGGCTTATTATAGTTGAATTGTGTGCTTCAGCAAAGCAGTACCATCTTTTCCTTTTTATGCTTACTAATTACACTTGTGAATATTTGTGATACATTACAGTGGTTCTGGGTATCATCTCATAGATAGGGCGGAGGTTGCTAGATGAACATGATCGAAGCAAATTAATTAATGGGTTATGATTTATCTCATTCAAAATTTGCTTCGATCAAAGATGCGTCGAGTGAAGATGGGTCAAATAACATGTCATAATTCAATCCATCTAATATGACCTAACCTCTCCCTTTTTTTTTTCAAAAAATTGTGAAGGTTGTGTTTTTTTTTTAAAAAAAATTCAGTTATATTCTAGTACCAGAAAAAAAAAACATGCTTCAAATTCAATTGTGTTTAGAATTCGGAAAAAAGGGACACTGAATTGGAGACTTCCCATTCCTCTTGGGAATCAAAACCCAATCCATATAGGATTATAGTTTGGATTCAAAACCAATTACTATATGATTAGGGCTTGTAGTAGATAAAAGCAACTCCTCACTCATTACCTACTGCTTTAACCAATTCAAGCCCTCTGCCTAGTTTAGCAAAAAATACTATGTCGATACTACCAACTCTAGAAAATATAAGTGCTGCGGCTGCAGCATTACCACTAGATCCAAGTTTGTCGTCCAAAGAAGGTACTATGTGCGTGTTAAATGTAGACAATTACACGGTGGTGGTATGCTTTTAAAAGCAAATTAATGTAAACTCGATAACAATTATATCGTAAATATGACTACTAGTTTTCCGCTCAAGGTTGATATGGTTGTAGAGCTTCGTCCTATCATCCTTGGCTTCTTCAGACTCCATCTTAGATAGTTTAACCAAGCATACTTTTTGGATTCCTTACGATAGTATCTTTTGGGACGATGCTTAGAATATCATATCAGAAATAATATGTTTGATGAATATTCCTTTCTTTTCGGATCACAAGCTAAATATAAGCTATGGAGATACTAAGACCACTACTACCACGTTGGCAAACAAGGACACGCTGATTTCGATCTTTGATTACTAAGAAGACTACCGGTACATGATTTTGGATATTAGGAAGGTTACTTATTTACTCCATGTTGAATTTATGAAAATGTTTTAAAAAAAATGGGACAAGGCCAATTTGACCATATGCGGAAACACACGGCAAAGGACTCTTAGAGAGTTGGATTCACGGATAGCTGCGTTTGAATTGCAGAAAAAAAAATTGGATCAAGAAGATGAGATTTCAAGCTAGTGAATTCAAGGATTCTAATTTATTAGACACGTGTTCGATTTCTCAAGATGAATTTTTAGAAGGTTCTATGATTTCTTGTATTAATCAACGTTCCCACGTCTACCATGATATTTGCATTTTAGAATGGTTTTTAAGGAATCCATCCTGTCCGTATTGTCGATCCAAGTTGGCATAGGAAGTGTAGTCTTAGGTTGAAGTTAGTTATGCAAACTTTTTGTATGTCACTACAGATTTCTATTATTATATGTATTATGGTGATTACTATATGTCTCGTCAAAACTGTAGTGTTTTTAATAGGTGTGAATGAGAAATGAATAAATGTGACTTTTCTGATAAGACAAAATGACACTTGTTCACATTACCCCAATGCTGGTATGATTCTTTTTCATGATCCAAGCACGTGAAAATTCTTTTTGATAATGAGTGGCGGTGTGGTTCGATTCCAGTACCTTTGGCCTGCTCTGATACCATATTGAAGTGTGTGACAATCTGATATAAAAGCTTAAGCTGTTAGATAGAACACGTGAAAACTATTGATTCTAATTAATGAACCCGATTTAATCAAACAAAGATTAAATAAATTGAAAACTTTTTACCAAACAAACCTTAGTATTTTATAATCTCCATATAGACCTGACTCTTGGAGTCTTGGTTCAACTGCAACATGTTTTCCACATCCTTCCCAGGAGACACAAAACATCAAAGTGAGAAATAGTGGGTTGGCGAAAAAGAAAAAAAAAACATAGTACTTGTGGAGTTCATTTAACAATTCAAAAGTTGTAAGATTCTAAGGTCACCAGAGATAGTGGAATTCTTTTAAAAGGTTATGCAAATTTATTTAACCCCCACCCCCCACCCCAAGGAAAAATTGGGAAAGATAGAACAACAGACGAGTGTAATGGAAAGCTACAATCTTGCCTTTTTTAAAAATAAGAAAAGATATTTCTTACTAGAAAACCAAGTATGAAAAGATATAATATGTGGTATTAAGTTAGGTGCAAATATGGAATGCATACCAGCATAGAGGAAATAACTTTATGTCAGTGGCGGAGTCGCGATTTGAAATTTATGTATTTTGGATTTGCTGTAAAATTTATAACTTGTTTTAATTTTTACGTTCACAAATTAAATATTTATATATAATTAATAAATTTTTAATATAAATATATGGTCTAAGAAAATGTTATTAATTCGTCTGAATCCGTGGCTAAAGTTATAGCTCTGCCTATAGTGCTCACAAAAATCAAACGGATGAGACGAACTCACATAGTATTTTTTTTTTGTCTTTGTTAAAATTAAAGTCTTTTTTTTGTTTTATTCATTTCATTGACCGATAATCAACACCAATTGAGTGCAATAAGTAAAGACTAAAGTATTGTTTTGTAGAAAAATAAAAATTAGTAATAAAAGAAAAAGGATTGATATGAAGAGATTGAAGTAATTCTTTGGAAGGATCAGTTCCATACAAGTGTGGTCTCAAATTACTTCTTACAGTGGCTCAAAAGCATCTGATTTTTAGAACCAAAATTTAGAATACTTTCAACCATTGTCCACAAAATATTCTTTTTTGGTAATTTTATCCAAAAAATAATAGAGTATCAATGATGGATATATAGCATTATGCTTTTCATAGTTCAAATAGCTGTGTTTTTTTTTAATTTTTCACCCAAATCTATTAAAAGGGAGACGCTCCTTACTAAGATTTATCTATATTTTGGAGTCACCCGAAATTTCTAATTAAGAGTAGACTAATCCTTACTAAGATTTCATATTCATCACATTACAAACAATTGCTGGTCCAAATAGATCATATGTGAATGCACGAAAATGATTGGACATTCTCCCTTGGCGCATATTACCACATGTTTATATGTCTAATGTTTTTCAGATATATTCTTGGAATTAATTTAGCAACTCCATAAGTCCATATGACACTATCAAATTCTCTTTTAAGGAAAAAGTATTAATTTGATTTTTTTATTGTTAGGGTAAAAATCTTATATTCCCGGACCAAACTACATTATTTCATATTAGATTTAATTAGATCTTGAGATACAATCAACTTTAAGAGCACTTCTGATTATCGAGGTTATGAATATAATTGATATATTAAACTCAGTATTGTTAATGCTTCGCTTGGTTATTACTATTTACAAGTAATATCAGTATAATTTTATACTGGAGCCTTATATAATTTTATACCAAATCAACCCAAGATTTAGTTATACCTCGATAAAACAACAAAATGACATAATTGCCCGAAGCCCTTTTCTCTAGTTATTATACTAAGAGATCAAGGTTAAAATTGAAAATAAAAGGTCATTCAAATTTATCCAATTCTTTAAACATGTTAAGAGTTCCACATCGGATATGCAATGTGAACATGGACTCCTTATATGAACTTGGACAATACTTACCCTACAAGCTAGCTTTTGGGTTGAGTTAGACCCGACTTGACAATCATCATCCTACAAGCTAGCTTTTAGAGTTGAGTTAGACCAAAAATTCATTCTTTACAAAACCAAACACGTGTTTAAATTACACAACGTATATCCCAAATTTAGTGCAATGAATCAAACAAATCGTTAGTACTTAATAATCCATAGATTATAATTCCAACACAATTCTATTCACGAACTAAACGACCCTTAGTAAGCTTTTTAAAGATAGGTGAGAAACGAATCAGCAGAAAGGGAAATGGTAAGTTAATTTATGCGCCAAAAGTAAGTTAATCATACAAAATATTAGCAACAAAGATTAAGGCAAAGTGACATTTGCAAAAACCTTCCATGGCTTTCATCATAATATATTACTGTACAGATCTATTGTAGCAAGCCAGCAATATGGAGGAGAGCCTAAGAACTACAAGTACTATGTGTATATTGTTTCTTCTTTTTTAACATAAAAAAGGAAAATGAAGTGACCTTGAAACAACAGTAAAATTGTCGTTCATATTATCTATAGGTCATGACTTCGAGCCATAAATCAGTCACTGATGCTTTGTTTTAAGGTAAACTGTCTAGGTTGCGCTTTAACATAACAGAGAAAAAAGAAAAGACGTTACATAGGGAGAGAGCAAAAACTAGTACAGTAACTAAAAGCTAGCTATGTTTCATAAGAAACAACAGCTGAGAACTCTTCTTCCCTCAAAAATCTTTGTTGTCTTGCAATGAAATTCTCAACAGTTCTCCTGAATTCGTCGCTGCTCATTTCGTCCTCCGGATACGAGGTTGTTGTCATCGTCATAACTGATTTTACACTGTCAGTGTTTATTACTTTCCGGCATCCTACTGTAGCTGATCGGGTCAATTTTTTTCTAGGTTTTTTCTCATCATGGGACAAACATATAGCGTTGTCGGAATGGCTACGATGAATTTTCTTTTCTATTTGCCTTTCCACCAGAATACTCTGTTTCCTCTGTTTCTTGCTCTGTTCACAATAGGCCTCTTCTACAACAATACTCTGTTTCCCCTGTTTTTTGCTCTGTTCATAAAAAGCCTCTTTGTTCATCGAACATTTTTGCTTGTACTCATCGTACAATTCGATTTTAACGTTGTTTGTGGAATCATCTTTAGCAGACGACTGTCCTGATTTCAAGAACAGGATGATGACAATCGCGTTTCCAAGAAAAATGACAAATCGAGGACTAATGAGGGTGAAACCAAGTCCCTTGAAATAATCCGTTGAGAGCTTGAAAGTGAGTGGCAATTGAGTGGAAAATCTCGAGATTACGACGAAAAATATGCAGAATTCAATGAATCGGAACAACGTTGTCACTCTTTGACGCTTTTTGTACCTTAGCATAGCGTTTGCTTTCTCCAATTTGATGTTTTGGAAATTTAAGGATTCCATGTTTTTTTTCTTTCCTACTAATAAGTGAAAGAGTAATTGGTGGATTTGTGAGTATCAAAACCACATTTATGTTGAAGAGAAAAGTGTGGAAAGAAGTTATGTGTAGTGAGGAGTGTTAGAAGAAATATTTCCCCCCTTCTTCATTCCACAATCTGTGTTAATTTACAATTGTACATCTAACTAATTAGAGGGAATCATGGCTCAATATCCTCTTATCAATGATAAGGCTAATCTTCCTAATAAAGATAATGATAATAAGAGATATGACTAATCTACCTAATAAGGATAATCTACCAAATAAGTATTTTACTTACTACCAAATAAGTATTTTACTTACTACCAAATATACAAGATGCTACATCAATTACAATAATCATTAATAATAATAATAATAATAATAATGATTATTCTATCAGTCCCGCATAGTCGAAGCGGGAGGCAAGCGGTTGCTGAGACTGTCCCAAAAATCTTCAAATAATATCAGCGGAAGTCCTTTAGTAAAAATATCAGCAATTTGATGGCGCGACGGGACATGTAGTACTCACACTTGTCCGCGGGAGACTTTTTCACGGACAAAATGGATATCCAGCTCTATATATTTTGTACGTTGATGATTGTCCGGATTTTCAGAGAGGTAGATAGCACTAACGTTATCGCAATATACCAATGTGGCTTTCGAAATAGGACAGTGAAGCTCCAGTAAATTGTGAAGTCAACATGATTCAGATACAACATTTGTCACACCCTTGTATTATGTCTCTGCACTAGATCTAGATAAGGTAACTTGTCTTTTTGAAGACCAAGACACTAAGTTATCCCCGAGAAATATACCATAGCCCAAAGTAGAACGTATGGTGTCTGGGCAACCTCCCCAGTCAGCGTCAGTGTAGGAGATGAGAGTGGATGTTGACGAAGGATATAAGTGCAAACCATATTCCAGAGTGCCTTGTATATACCGCACAATACGTTTCAGGGCATGCATATGAACATCCATCGGATTACGCATGAATAAGCACACATGTTGTACAACATAGGAAATATCTGTCCTGGTGAAAGTCAAATATTGCAACGCCCCTGCCAGACTGTGATAAAGTGTCGGATCAGAAAATGATTTCCCTGTAGTGCACTTAATTTTGATTTAGTATCCACCGGAGTTGCGGACGGTCTACAAGAGGACATGACCGAACGTTCAACAATCTCTGCTTCGTACTTCTTTTGTGATAGGAATAAACCACCTGCATGACATGTTACTGCAATACCTAAAAAATAGTGTAGAGTTCCAAGGTCCTTCATTGCAAATTCAGAGCTAAGTTGTGACATGATGGACTTTCGGAGAGTATCTGATGATGCAGTCAGTATAATGTCATCCACATATAAAAGAAGATAAGCAATATTATTATTCTGACGATAAATAAAAAGAGAATGATCTGAACAACTGTTTGTAAAACCAATTTGTGAAATAAAATCCGTAAACCATTTGTACCATGCCCTAGGGCTTGTTTCATGCCATATAGAGATTTCTTGAGGAGACACATGGTTCGGGTACTTGGGGTCCCTGTAGCCCAAAGGTTGATTCATGTAAACTGTCTCATTTAGCTGGCCATGAAGAAAAAATTTTAAACATCCAACTGTTGAAGCGACCATGACTTTGACAATGCCAAACTCAAAACTATTTGGATAGTTGCTGGCTTGACCACTAGGCTGAATGTTTCACCACAATCTACTCCAACACGTTGTGTTTTGCCATCACCTACAAGTCGGGCTTTATGCCGCTCAAAAGTACTATCAGAGTTTTCTTTGTGACTGAAAATCCACATAGATCGAATTATATTAGCATTAGGTGGATGCAGTACTAATTCTCACGTCCTATTATTAATGAGAGCATGATATTCATCATCTATATCTATTTTCCAATTCGGATCATGGAGTGCAGACACGTGGTTACGAGGTAATGATAATTTTGAGACTTGGGTGTGTAGGCTATATTTGGTGTTGGGTTTGACAATACCATGTTTACTCCGTGTAACTGGTCGTTGGGAGGTAGTTTGGATCGATGACAGTGGATTGGACCTGGGTGTTGGGTCACAACCCACTTCACTGTCAGGCAGTGAAGCGGACATTGGTGGATCATGCATGGTATTAGGCCTGTTTGGCATTGAACTGAACAGTGGTGGAGCAGATAGAATTTTGGGCATGTTTGTTTGGCTAGTGGTGCCGATGTTGGGCCGTGTTGTTTGGTCATTGGGGCTAAAAAATGATCCATAATTTAATGGGTGACTGTTGGGCCTTAATGATTCAGGAGAGCTGGGGGACGGTAATGGATTTGGGGCCGTGACAGTGGCCCAGTGACTGGATCGGTCCTCTGGATTGGACTATCTTGTGGTTGGGTCACTGTTGTGTGGCCCAATTGGCCCAAATTTACTGGGTTATCCGACACATTGGGTTTGAGATGTGAAAAAATTTGGTTATCCATGGGGACTGATTTTCATCCAAAAATTAATAGGTGTGGGGTCCATATTTATGTAGAGAGGCAAATGGAAAATTCGTTTATTAAAAAATGACATGACGACTAATGATTATTCTATTGGAATAAAGATCATAACATTTGTAGCCTCTATGGTTAGACGGGTAGCCCAAAAAAACATAAGGAGTGGACCGTGATTAAAGTTTGGCGATGGTAGTGGATGGAAACAAGAGATAACATAGACACCCAAAAACCCTTAAATATGAGTAGGATGGATCCCGTAGGTAAAGGATTTTTAGTGGGGATTGGTAGGCCAAGTTTTTGTGAGGTAGTATGTTCAATATGTGTGTAGCCATTTGAAGAGTACAGTGCCAAAAATTTATGGGTAATTAAGCATGAGTAAGGGATGTACGAATTATATTATTTAGGGTTCTTATTTTTCGTTCCGCCTTCCCATTTTTAGAGGATGTGTGTGTACAAGTGAAACGAAAGTTCAAACCATAAGACTTGCAAAAATCCCAAAATTTCCTATTATCAAAGTCCCCATCATTATCACATTGAATATTTTTTATCTCCCGTTCAAATTGAGTTTTGATAAAGGCTCGAAATTGAAGAAATGTGAAAAACACTTGTGATTTTTTAGACAAAGAAAAATTCCACAAGAAATTCGAGTAATCATCTAACATAAGCAAATAATATTTGTGGCTTGAAGAACTCAAAACAGGAGAAGTCCAAATATCACAGTGAATAATGTCAAATGGCAAAATTGTGCATGAAGTTAGAGAATTAAATGGCAATTGAACATGTTAACCAAGGGGCATGAACGACACTTATTCAAAGCTGGTGTTTGAGTACACGAAATAAAATTATTCTTTTTAAGGGATGCCAAAACAGAGGCTCCCGAGTGTCCCAAACGTTCATGCCAAACAGAAGATGCTAAGGCTGCAAAATTAAAAGGAAACTTGGACTGTTGAATAGACGATGTTATTGGGTATAGCTCTCCCGTGCTATCACATCTCATGATTTGCTTCCCCTTCTGAAAGTCATAAACGGAAAAACCAAAAGGATAAAACTTAACAGATACCCAATTATCAGTATTAAATTTTCGAATAGAAACCAAGTTCTTAATATTTTGGAGCATGAAGGACATTTTTTAAAGTTAAGGGAGGGTTTCGTAGTGATAATTTTGTAGAACCATAAGCCTGAATTGAAATGAAATGGCCATTTCCGACAGTAATATCATTATTTTTGCTCAAATTAAAATAAGACGAAGGTTACCTTGGGAGGACATCATGTGGGACGTCGCTCCAGAGTCCATATACCAATTTGAGTCTGGTGGATTAAGTCCGAGAGTGTGCAGTGCGGACTCTATATCCGTCGGGTGGGTCACTGCCGAGTGGGCCTCCTGCCACTAGATCGATAGTGGCCCATTTGCCACTGAACTGCTTCTGGAATTTCCTGCGTTCTGCCTTGGCGCAAAATCGGGAGGCCCATAATTCTGGAACTGAAGATGGCCCGCCCCATTCTGGAAATTGGGGTAGTATCCACTGGGCTGGCTAGTGGGCCTGTAGACTGGTCTGGCCCAGTTTCCCATTGGGAATGGACTGGGAGGCATAGCCCTCGGCCAAAAATATTTACAGTCGTTAGCCAATGTGTGTGTGTGTGTGTATATATATATATTTATTTATTAGACATTAATTATGCATATATTATATATTAGACACATGTGGTAGGGTTCGACTGTGTCATTTAAACACTTTTCGTTGAATCAATCAAATATGTAATGTGTGTGTAACACACTCGTGGATGACATGGAAAAATGACGAATTAAATTATGACATGTGTCAATTTTGATCCCATAACAATATAAAAAATAAATTTTGAGTAAAAATTAATATTTCAAAAAAGAAGAGAACACTCTATTTTCTAAACCCTACACATTATTAACACACACAAAAACACATTTACTTACAAAAGAAAAATTTTGAAATCATATTTTTGGTGTTCTTCCCCATTTTCATGTGTGTTCTTGTTCCAACCACAATTTTAGTCTAAAATTTTAAGAAAAACTCCTCCAAATTTGTTATAACTTCAGCTAAAGATTCTCCACGAAGACCCGAAGATAACCCCAACATTAATTTCTCAAAATTTTTATCAAATAAAGTAACCCATTTTAAACCTTCAAGTTTTCTAAAGAACCCTTTAATGGTGTTCGATGAGTTCCTTTGGTTTTTTTCTTTTTACTAGGAGAGAGAGCAAAAAATTGAGTTGAATTAAAAATGTAATTGATTTTTTTTCCGATAGTGATAGCTGCGGCAGTGATGTCAGTGATGGTAGGAAGACGGTAGAAAAAAGAATGAAGGAGAAGAATAGGGAAATAAAAAATACAAAAATATGGAGGAAATTAAAAAAAAAGGGCAAAAAATGTGATTTTTGGTTTTTCCACGCGCCTATTTAGTACGAAATCCACATAACTTGTCAAATCAGCGAAACATGTTTAAATGACACAATGGGGATCCACCTTAGGTGTTTAAATAAAATAAAGTTTAGTTGATGTGTATAAGTAAAAGATTTTGATGATCACATGGGACCGCTGATGGGTTTGGCCTAAAAAAAAAGTTAGGAAGTCCTATAACGATTATCCTATTATAATGTTTTGCACTAAATGATCACTTGATACATAGGCTATGTCCTCGAATCTTGGCAGCATTACACGGACGGAAAGGGTGCATGGAATAGACAAAGAATCCCTTATCTCTTAAGATTATCGTTAAGAAAGGAAAAACACAATAAACTTTGACTAGTACCGATAAAAATAGTGATTATACTAATTTATACGCACCTTGATTACTTTATAAATATCACCTCACGTCAATTCAATTATCAATGATTCTTTCACTAAAGCTAAGTTAGGACATATGAGAAGAAATAATTTAAAGATCGCTTATGCATGCGATAATTAAAAAAATTTGTGTCTATTTTTGCTATTTCTTCATAAAACGTTTGTTTTTTAGTTTTTTCCCACTCTTTTCTCTGGGACGGTGTGGGAGGGTAACTTTTACATATTATCTAAAGTTAAATTTTACATTATAATGAGATGATACTCGACTCAATAATATTGTCAATTATATACTATCGTTAGAAAACTTATATTGTAAAGCTGTAAGCTTATCCATTAGTTAGGAACTGAATTAAACGCTCACTTAGTACTACTAGATTTTGGTTCCATTATTTGGATACTTTTGCTAGAGTATTTTTTTTTGTCCAATGAGCTATGGACACTTTCAATAATATATGTTTTATAGTTAATGTATTTCCAGGTGGCAAACTTATATCCAAGTGCACATATATTATTGGAAGTCCCACCTCTTCCTTCCAAACTAAGAAATTGTCATTTGCCACATAACGGTTTTCCAACCTTTCTTTTCTTTCTTATAAACTCTCACACGAAAATCCTGCCTACTTCTCAAATTATTTATCGTGATAACTAAAAATAGTTATCTCAAATTTTAAGACATAATTAATTATCTTTCCTCCATTTTACACTTTGTCATTAATGAAGATGACACATAAATAAAGTAAACATTTAATGGAGAGAAGTTATAATTTAGACATAAATAAAGGTAAAGTTGCTTAAATACTCATCCTAATTAATATTTCTTAAGAGTTGTGTAAATAAAAAAATGACAAATAATTTGACACGAAGGGAGTGCATATCATTTGACTATTATGGGCTCTTATTGGTCGGATTGATTTTACGTGGCAATTTAATAATAAAAGATCGTTTTGTTCTTTGGTTAGGAAAAGACCTTCCAAAGAAAGTAAATCATTTCTAAATTTGCACCACTCAAAAATATTGTCTTGCATGTCAAATCAAATCATTTAACTTTATGTATTACAAATTAAAGTAAAAATATATAATATATCATGATTAAGCGGTAAACATTATACATCAGAGATATATCTTATATTTATTGATGTAAGGTAAAGAACGAGTGTTAAAAAAATCCATTAAACAGTTTTCAACTTTTCGTTGATAAAGCAAGTAAAAGACCCCCACTTAAACTCGCATAATTCCTACTTTTAAGTTTTAACATCTCTCTACTACATGGTCTAAATTATTGAGCTTGGACCCCATTCTTCACCTTTTGATTTGTTTGGTTACTTCCTTTGCTTTAGTAATAGTCTCCTTAATATTAAAAGAAATTCAACTTGGACCTTATAACGTTTAGTTAATTAGTACAAGTCGTTTAAAATAAAAAGAAGAAGAAAAAAGTAGTTTAAATTGTATTTTCTGAATTAGTTAAAGAAGGCTGGGCCGTGGGGTTTATTGAGTGGGCTCAATGAAAGATTGGGCTCTCTGGGCTCCATTTGTTTTTTGTTTTTTAAACTTACACAAATGACTATAGTTTAAGAGTTTTAAATTTATCATAGCTATAGCTTAAGCATTTACAGGGCGTAGCTACTTTTTAGTTGCTACAGCTCGTTGTATTCATAAAACGATTTCGTTGTATTCATAAAACTTTTGTATTCAACTCAGTTAATTTGATGGCTCTGTATGAATTAGCGGTTTTTTATCCTTCTGATCCTGTTCTTGATCCAATGTGGAGACAAAGTATGTTTGCTATACCCTTCATGACTCGTTTAGGAATAACCAATTCATGGGGCGATTGTATCACAGGGTGGACTATAATGAATCCGGGTATTTGGAGTTACGAAGGTGTAGTTGGTAAGAAGTCAGTCTTGTTTGGTAAGACAGAATTGGACAAAGAAAAGAGAGTGCTCGACCGGAACAACGGACTCAAGTTCACAAGCATCATATCAGGAATTGGAAAAGACTACTCGAGAAAGCGTCCTTGGAAGGGGGAATATTTGAAAAAATGTTAGCGGTATTCATTTGTAGTTACTTTTACATTGTATTCAATTTATTAAATTTAAAAGTTGTATTCAAATTTACTTTAATTATTTGAGTACAAAAAATATCCTTCAAAATACAATCAAAAACTGAATACAAGAAATAAAATACACCCCCAAACACTGGATTCTACACTAAAAATTACGAATACACTCAAAAACTGAATACAAGAAATAAAATACATAACGAAAAGTTGGATTTTACACTAGAAAAAAAATGAATACACTCTAAAATACACTTCAAATTCACTATATTCATTTGTATACAAAAAGATCTCATTTGAAATACAGGAGAATAAAGTGTCCGAATACACTTAAAAACTTAATATAAGAAATAAAATACATCCACAAATACTTGATTTTACACCAAAAAATTAACGAATACACTCAAATATGAATACAAGAAATAAAATATAGACGAAAAAAATGAATATACTTGTCTCATCAATGGCGAATGCATCATTCTGGTCAACCCCACTCCATTCCGATGCCTTTTGCTACCGTAAATACAAGAAATATTGCTCTTGTTTTCTCAAAGTTCAATATATAGTTGGTCATAAAAATAAAACCAACATGGGAACTTCATTAAATAGAAATCAAGACGGTTGGCTGTGTTGTCAGGCCGCCTGTTTAATCTAGGCCGTTTGTAACCCTGTAAAAAAATTTAAATATAAGCTCAGATCTGGACGGAGAGAGAGGTGACCAACACCGGCGAAGCTCAGATCTGAAAGGAGGCGACGCGATCTCCGGTGAAACTCAGATCTGGACGGGGAGAGAGAGGTGACCGGCGAATCTCAGATATGACGGTAGTCGTCGTTGCTCCGGCGATGACGTCAGCGGGGCGACAATGGAGAGAGAAGTGAGGGAGAAGAGAAGAGGGATAAATACAAGTCATAATGTATTTGAGTATAGTTAGGATGATAATTATCATATAATTTTTAGCTATGATATGTAATTAAAATAAACTATAGTTACTAACTATAATTAAGTATTAATAGTTAGTGATGCCATGTAAAATTTTCTCTTTTTCTCTAACGGACTCCATTTGCTTAATTATTTACATTGTCAAACTGTTTGATGGATTAGCGGGAAACATAATCTCTGTTGCATCCGCATCAATCAATTCTAAGATTTACTCTTTGTACCCTAAGTATCATAATCTAACAATTTTGACCAACGTTATGTTTTAGTGCTTTTGATAACCACGAAAAATATCTTTCAAAAACACTAAATACAAAAAAAATGATCTTTTTTCTTTGGCTACAGTTTATACTAATTTATTCTAAATGTTTCTTTATTTTAAAATATAATTTTATTTAATAAAATTGCAACCGATATCTTAGTTTCACAAAAAAGAGAAGATATTTTAGACTCGTACAATGAGATTCATTTTTTATTCCACACCATGAATTAATCCTTTTTTTCCTTTTGAAAACTGAGTAGACTCCAAATCAGATCAAAATTTTAAATGAACTAACAAGATACAAGACAAAAGGCAAGATTATTCTCTTATTCTATCCTAATAATAGTTTAATTGCCAAATCATGTGTAAGTGCACGTATATTATTCTTTGTAAGTGCTTTATGCTTCTAAAAGGCCCTTTAGGAAGAGATAAGGATACAATCAACTAACTAAGACTTAGTTCGTTTATTAAATCAACCTCGTAGACTTTAATTCATTTTGTAGTATTAACCTTAATTATCCAACTTAACAAGATTCAGGATGCTTTATTTCTTTTCACCCTATAACCTTTCGCTACCTAATTTTGGGTAGTGTTGAATAATTTGTTGACACGAGGATACTACTTTCCTGTATTTCTCCTATAACTATGCTGATTATTTCAGAAATAAATTGCATTATAATTGATTAATTGTACATGACATAATTAATTAAATGCGACATAATTAAAAAATCTGTTGATTCTGGCTAGTGGATAATGCACACAGGGTATCACACGGTGGATTATAGTATTTTGAGTTGGACACCACTTCCTTTTGATATATTCCTTCCTTTTTTTTTCTTCTTCTCTATTTTGCTTTTTTCTTTTCAAGAATATTATTTTATTTATAGAAATTCTAAGGCTACGTTTAGGATCATCTGCAGCCTTCAAAATTCGGGATAATGAGACTTAAATATCAGGCTTAATGCAGTGCTCGAAAGTCTAAACTGAAGTAAGTCGTGAATCACTAAGTGTGGGTGCTTTCGAGGATATTATAACTTGGAAAGCGTCTTCTTTTAGCCCGGGAGTTGTGATAGTGTGTACTAGTGTGCATTTATACATCAAAAATCTGTTTTTTTCAAAAAAAAAATTTATCTAGTAATAACTAGTATTTTCTCCGTCCCAAAATACTTGTCATGTTTTTCTTTCTAAAAGTCAATTTGACCAAATTTCAAAGTTAAATTGGATTATATTTATTTAATATTTTAAAATTAAAAGTTAGATATTCGCAAACTATACGAAAAATATTATAAGTTGCAATTTTCCCCATATTAATATGATATAAAAATACAACTCAAAATGTTGGTCAAAGTTTATATAGTTTGACTCTTCAAAAGCTTAATGTGACAAGTATTTTGGAATAAGGAGAGTACTACTATTAATCATTTCTAAAGATTTTTTTTTGGTTAAACAGTCTACGATAATTTTTATCTCCATACGGTATATATATATATATATATTAAGTTAATTATGGGAAGGTTATCCAGTAGTGTAAGCAAGTCACTTTTAACCCTATAGAAAATTGATATATGTTGCCCTAAAGCTAATGAAAGTCATGTTACTCATGTAGCTTATCTAATTCAATAGGCTACCGGTGCTTATTATGTTCCCAATCTATAAAAGAAGAATTGAATTCTCATAAAAAGAACATTCACCGAATGGAGATAATTTTTTAATTAGTACTACTAAGATTAAATTGCTTAGTTTGATATAAATACGGCATGTGGGTAGTATTTACGAGCGTACACTGTTTCTAGACATAAGAGATATTTAGGAGTCGGTGAATGATTTTATTTGAGTTGGTATCAAAAGTTGCAAAGCATGGGGAAGGGCGGATTATGGTAGGGGTGGGGCGGGCCCCCCCAAAAAGCTCAATTTTTTTTTATATATATCTCTCTCTCACACGTCACTCTATTTTCACTTTCTAAACAAGACATCAGCTCCCATTTTGCTCTTACCCATTGCGGCCACCCCCACCGCATCTCAGCCCCAAGCCCCCAACAGTGGTAATCTCTCACTTTCTCTCCTATTTGTTGTTCTATGAGTTCTTAATGCATTTTAATTTTTATACTATTGACTGTATTGAGGACGAAAAACAATGTATCCCATTGGTTGAGAATCAAATATTTTCGAAAAGAAATAAAAAATCGATGAAATTCACTTGTAGTTGTCCCACATCGATTTCAAGAACTTACGAAGTTTTGGAGTTCTATATTTTCTACTAATTCAAGAACCCTTACAAGTCTCATTTTCGAGCATAGAAACCCTAGATTTTGAAATTACGATATGGAATTTGTCTTTTGCCAAAATCCTAACTATTCTTTTATTTTTCAAGGTTTCTCCTAGTCTAAAACTTTCTTTTTCTGTGTGGTTAAGTTCGTGAGATTGGGGGAACTTTATGTTTGTTTCATCATATACGGTTGTTTTGGACTTATGGGAGTGGAATTAACAGATTAAGGCTTTAAAAGCCGAATTTCTCTGACTTAGTTCTGTTTTCAGATTTAGATGTTATCTTTGATAATTGATTTATGTAATTTTTTAGGAGTGGTATGATGGTCCAACTTAAGAAAATTGATGCATTTTTCAAGAGGAAAGCTTCCAACAAAGATGAAAATTGTATAGCTTCAACATTGACACTTGAAAAGCATCATTCCGATGATCAAACGGTTCAACTAGATGAGCAACCTTGCAAGATTCAAAAAGTCACCATGGATGAATTTGATGTCAATTGTTTAGAACGTGACCCCGGAAAGCGTCCCCAAATTTGGGAATATCCAGTGAATCGAAGAGATGAAGTTCGAAGAACTTATCTCAATTGGGGTCCGTATCAATGTCAAGTTGAAAAGTATCCCCTCAATAGAGATAAGCATCCAAGGCGATTTCTAAAAATATTTACGAAGCATTTAATATGAATGATATATGTGCTCTTGTAAAAAAATTATATCCGATGAATTTTAGTGAGCAAGAGAAAACAAATTTGAGATTTCAACTCCAACACTTTATTCTTGAGGCTGTTAGTCATGCAGAATTGAATAATTTGTTAACTATGTCTGAATTGTGTGAAGCTTTCGGAAAAACAGAAAAGGCGAATACATATTACTTGATTGATCGGATTATCCGCCTTATCTTAACTCTTCCAGTTTCTACGGCTACTACAGAAAGATCATTTTCAGCAATGAAGATAATCAAGACAAGATTGCGCCACGGCATGGGATTACTTTCTCTCTATAATCACCACAGAAAGTGGCAAAAGATTCTGCTTTAGATTTATCTTTGCTCATGAACTTGTTACATATGTTTTCTCAACTTTGTTGCTTTTTCGATGACCTAATGTGCTAGTTAAAAGTCTAATTTTTCTTCAAAGATGTCTGTTTTTATGTTGATACAACTGCTGAAAATAACTCTTCTGCCCTCAAAAATCTCTGTTGTCTTGCAATGAATGCCTCAACAGTTCTCCTGAATTCTTCATTGCTCATTTCACCCTCGATTGATTTTACATTGTTAGTGTTTATAACTTTTCGGCATCCTATCGTAGCCGACCGTATCAATTCTTTCCTAGGGATATCATCACGGGACAAACTTGTAAAGTTGTCTGAATGGCTGCGATGAAGTTTCTTTTCTACTAATTGTCTCTGTTCCAAAATACTCTGTTTCCTCTGTTTCTTGCTCTGTTCACAATAAGCTTCTTTGTTCATCGAACATTTTTTGCTTGTACTCATCGTACAAATCGATTTTAACGCTGTTCGTGGAACTATCTTTAGCAGATGACTGTCCTGATTTCAATAATAGGATGATAACAATCGTGTTTCCAAGAACGAAGACGAATCGAGGACTAATGAGGGTAACACCAAGTCCCTTGAAAGCGAGTGGCAATTGAGTGGAAAATCTTGAGATTACGACGAAAAATATGCAGAATTCGATGAATCGGAACAAAGTTGTTACTCGACGACGATTTTTGTACGTTAGTATAGGGTTAGCTTTCTCCAATTTGATGTTGTGGAAATTTAAGGTTTCCATTTTTGTGCACTTTCCTAATAAAAATTGGTTTCAAGTGAAATATAATATAGAGATTGATGGATTTGTTGGGTTTTCAATGGAAACACAAGTGATTTTGAATCAAAGTAGGGTTTTGATTGTGTAGAAGTTTTTGTAATAATCCAAATGTTAAAGAGAAAAGTGTCGAAAGAAGATGAAGAAAGAGACCAATTATGTTTGCTTTGAGATTGTGGGGACGTTAGAGATATATATGTGGGTAATAATAGAAGTATATGGTCTTTATTTTATTCTTTCTTTTGCTTTAGGCATATTCGAAATTCATAAGATTTGTGACCGATATGCATGCTAAGGGAATAAACCACAGTTGATTTATACAAATAGTCACTTTTGCAATTAGATCAGTATTCTAAAATCTGAAAGTGGCACATAGTCTGGACTCTGGAGTTTAAAATTAAAATTTGATAAACTTAAATTTTAATTACAAGGCCACAAAAACGGCTACCTGGTGTGGATATTAAAGCGTTATATATTATCAAGGTGGCCTAACTAATTTAATTCGCATCACCCGATAGACTCATTAAGGAAGGTAATATGATCCTTGTCAAGAGATTCTACATTTCAAGGGCTCAAAATCCAAATTTTCTAGCAAATAATGGATGTGTTCCGATCATTCCGGCTAAAAGATTGGTGATCTTTGTTTTGTTTTGTTTTGTTTTTCATTTATTGTTAATAGTTGAAATAGATTCCCCCCCCCCCCCTCTCCCTCATTTTGTGTTAATAGGTTTGTTTACACGTCCTTTATGTCTTGTTCCAGTGCCTCTGTGTAGCTGGGTGCAACTCAAATGCTGGTTTTAAGTGATACTGTTTGGTACAAGTGGATATAATAATTTCGAATATAGTATAGTATAGGCATCTCCAACTCGATTATTTGGATAAGAAATGATTGTTTGTTGTAATCAGACACGAGTCATGAGTGATGGACCCTAATGTTTGTTATCATTTAAATTTAGAAAGTCCTATATGGATTATTCTATAATAATGTTTTGCACTAAATGACCACTTCATGCATAGGCTATGTCCTAGAATCTAGCCAGTATTACACCGGTGGGGAAGTGCATGGATTAGACAAAGAATCATTTCTCTCTTAAAATTCTCATTAAGAAAGGAAAAGCAGAAGAAAATGTGCATGATTAGTACACATAATTTTGGATGGGACTTTTACCAATGCTACGTCGCATTAAAATTTGAAGTATTTGTGCTGCATAGGCAAACTTATGTGCATTTAGACTATTTCATTCGCTATCTATTACTTTGAAGCTATGCATAAATTGTTTATGTTGTGAATAATCATTTAGAGTTGTGATGCCAATCGGACGGTGCATATGCGTCTATCATTAATTCAGATGAAACACTGTGATGACTCCACGTGTTAGACTGATCTGGTCTATATCGAAGACCAGATCTTGTCTGAACATTTTCTTTTTTATTTTTGCCTCATCTCTCATCTCTGTTCTTCTTTCTTCGATCACCATTGTTGAAATTGGTATGGAGTTTCTCTATTCCAACAAATATAAGAACTTTGTCATGCGGGGATTACTTGGTCTAAGGTATTTTTTGTTGTTAGTCACATTCAATCTGCATAAATAAAGCACAGCTTTTTGCATAATTTTTACGGCCATCAAACATACCTATAAGGAATTTTATGTTGTATTTTTTTTCAGACACTAAGGCTGTAAGCTTATCCAATTGGGAATAATTGACATCCTGTTACATTGATGCTGTTCAGTATTAAGTACTCTTACTTCCATTATTTGGCTACTTTGCTAGAGTATCTTTTTTCGTCCAATGAGCTGACTCGACACTTTGGACTCTTTCAGTATTTCTTTTATAGTTTTAATGTATTTCCAAGTCACGGACAATAATTCCTTAATTATTTTAATTAATGAATATATATAATTTATAATTTCTTTAATCAAAAAATTCTATTCTTATTTTAATCTCAAAACTCTATTCTAGTAGTACAACAATCATATAATTATGATAAGTGTACAATACTAATTAATATAATTATTTTACATTAATTAATCAGCTAAAACCATGATATACACTTAAGTATGATAAATGTATATCACGGTCCAAAATCACTATCAAACCCGTGATATACACTACTTATAAACTCTCACACGAAAAATATATATCTTTCAATTATGGTGGGCTCATAATGGTCGGATTGATTTTACGTGACAATTTAATAATAGAAGATCGTTTTGTTCTTTGGTTTAGAAAAGGACCCTTCCAACTTTTGGTTAATAACGCAAAAAAAGAAGTAAGAAACTCCACTTCTTTATTTTTTTTCTTTTTTTGAAAAAAAAAATGTTCCCATGAACTTTACTTTTAACATCCCACTACTATATGGTCTAAATCATTGAGCTTGGACCCCATATCTTCACCTTTTGATTTATTTAGTTACTTCGTTTGTTTAGTAATTGTCTCCACAAAGTTTGTACAAGTAGTTAAAAAGAAGAAAAAAATGTTACTAAGTTGTTTAAGAAGCTATAACGTATTTTCTGAATTCGTTAAAATAGGTGGGTCGTGTGAGTGACAAGTACCCCTTCATCTATAATTAGAGGTTTCGGGTTCGAGTCACCCGGGTTCGGAAATCGCCTTTGATAAGGAGTGCTTTGCGCCCAATATGAGATTTTTGACGCGAATTCAAATTTAATCGAATTTTAATGCGAATACCGAACAACGCGTGAGACAAATAAAATAGGGTGGGCCATGGGTCCATTGAGTGCCAATTCAGTGAATTATTGGGCTTGAGGGAGGCTTCGGAGTCCCAATCTCTGGTCTCCATTTACTTTTTAGAAAAATAATTCATTTTCCTCCGAAGGACTCAATTTGCTTAACTATTTACATTATCAAACTGTCTGATGGATTAGTGGGAAACATTGGAAACTTCGTAGGCTCCAAATCGAATAGAAATTTTATATGGATTAACAAGATTCAAGACTATTCTCTTATTATTACATCCTAATAATAGTTTAACTACAAAATCATGTCTGAATGCAACTATTTCATTCTGTCTACATCTCTAAGTGCTAACTTTATGCTTCTATATGGCCTTTTTAGGAAGAGATAGGGATACAAATCAATTAACTAAGACCTAGTTCGTAGACTTTAACTAATTTTGTACTATTAACTTTGTGAAGGGGAAAGTCCCGAAGGCGAAACCCCCCACCTGTACCAGAGGCCCATTGGGGATGTAAATCGAGGGATATGCGCGAGCAGTACTGAAGTGAGAGGACCAACGGACACCTAACCCAAAGAACAACCCTTGCAATATTTCAGCAAAGACTGTCACCACACGGATTCGAACCCGCGACGTCGGAGTGGTTGTACTCCAATTACCTTGCCACTTATCAACTCGCCTGTGCCCCTGGGGGCAATTTTGTACTATTAACTATTCGATCCAACAAGTTGCTTCATCTCTTTTCACCCCGTATCCTTTCGCTACTTTCTTATAAGCTTTTAGGCAGGGATAGATAACTGATCCTCTGTGTTTCTTCAAGAATGATGCTGATTAAATTCAGAAATTAATTGAATTATAACTCATTAATTGTACATGACATAATTAATGTGACATAAAAGTAATGTTCTGTTGATTCTGGCTAGTGGATAATATGCACACGGTATATCACACTGTTGATTGAGGGTATTTTGAGTTGGATGCCACTTTCCCTATATTCCTTCCCATTTTCTCTCTCTCTATTTTGCCTTTTCAAGTAGTATATTACTCCTATTACAATAATAAAGCATCTTTGTTTAATCCAAAATTAAATGAACAACTACTTGAGGTTTAATCAGGATTCATCAATTATTTGTATAAATTACCTGCATTGGTTGATCTTTGTTCCTCTTCATTTGTGCTTTAGCCTTGAACTCTATTTTGCATGAATTTGGTTTCTATTTCTTGAAAATCATCTCATCATTTCCCGTCCGTAGCATATAGAAAAAAAAAGTTAGACATTTCAGCTAATCAAAACATCGAACACATGGTAACGGAGCGCGGAATAATCCAAACACATGTTTATATTATAAGCTACCAATTACTATGTAATTACATTTTGTTGTTTCGTTTTGGCGTAGCAGATTTATTTTTATTTTTTTACAAAAAAAAGAATTAAAAAAATTGCACTATCGGTGCACATAAAGTTCAACTTCAAAGTATCTTTAGTTGCTGATGTTGAAAGTTGAAGTAGGTTATGACTTATGGCATGTATGGCCAAACTTTCAAAATTCGTTTATTTTGAATTAATTTGTTAATTTCTGAAAAACACCCCTTGCTATCCAAAAGCATTTATTCTTTTTCCTAAAAGCTTGTCAAATAGTCCAACTCTCTAAAATAAATATTTTTTAAAATAAAAAAAAATCATTTTTCATAAGCTTGGCCAAATAAGTTATTAGTACAATAACTCATGCCAATTGTTAACCATCTAACCTAGTTGATGAAACTAAAGTAGTAATTACTATTAGTGGTGGCAAAAATAGCTCATGAAAGTATGATTCGTCCAAAATAAACTGCCCGTTTATTTATCTCAGCTTAGATTAAGCAGCTAAACTTCTATCCAACCTGCTCATTTGACACCCCTAATGTTATTAGGGGATGATCCGAAATTGGAGTGATTACAACTTACAAGTAACATTAATTGAATGAATGTACTCCGTTCATACTTAATTTGCATAGCCCAAACTGCAACTGAAAACGCAAGGAATGGGAAGATGCAAAGCATGTATTGCTTTCTCTGTAATCAATGCAGCAAATAGGAAACAGACACCCGTAAAATCAATTCTTTCTAAAAACTAATGCCACTGTATTGGTGCTGTAATGGCAGAAACAAGTTTGATATACATATCGTGAATGTGTGTAAACTGTACAAGCGCCACTATTTGAGACATTGACAGGCAAATACCAAAAATGTAGCTCCAAGCATACTAGGATACAGTGCAGGGATAAAAACTATTCCCACTTACAAGTAGAATTGCAACTCCTGCTGTAAGATGTTTATCTTTGCTCATCAACTTACATATGTTTTCTCAACTTTCTCTTTTTCGATGACCTAATTTCCTAGTTAAAACTCTTATATTTCCTCCAAGATGTATGTGTTTATGTTGAAAATAACTCTTCTTCCCTCAAAAGTCTCTGTTGTCTTGCAATAAAGGCGTCAACAGTATTCCTGAATTCATCACTGCTCATCCTATCCTCAGGATATGAGGTTGTTGTCATCGTTGTCGTTGTTGGTTTTACACTGTTAGTGTCTATAACTTTCAGGCATCCTACTGTAGCCGACCGAATCATTTTTTTTCTACGTTTTTTCTCATCATGGGACAAACTTATAGCGTTGTCCGAATGGATACGACGAATTTTCTTTTCTACCAGAATGCTCTGTTTCTTGATCTGTTCGCAATAGGTCTCTTTGTTAATCGAACATTTTTGCTTGTAATCATTGTACAAATCGATTTTAACGTTGTTCGTGGAACTATCTTTAGTAGATGACTGGCCTGATATCAAGTAGAGGATGATGACAATCGCATTTCCAAGAACGAAAACGAATCGAGGAGTAATGAGGGTGACGCCAAGTCCCTTGAAATAGTCTGTCGAGAGCTTGAAATTGAGAGGCAATTGAGTGGAAAATCTTGATATTATGACAAAAAATATGCAGAATTCGATGAAACGGAACAACATTGTCGCTCTTTGATGCTTTTTGTACCTTAATATAGCGTTTGCTTTCTCCAATTTGATGTTGTGGAAATTTGAGGATTCCATGTTTTAGGATTTTGTGTGTTTTTTTTTTCCACTCGAAACACAAATGATTTTGGATCAAGAATTGATTAAGGAGAAGCTGTTTGTGACAATATTCGTGTTGAAGAAAAATGTGTGGAAAGAAGTTGAAGAAAACAAAACAAAGTTTTGGGTAGGTGAAGAAGTGAATTCTCCCTTGTTTTTATTTTTTTATGCTTGCTTTTGATATTGTTGGGACTTTAGAAGAAACATTGGAGTATATATAGGCTATAAAAGTATATATTCTTTCTTCTTTCTCATTTTGAGTTAATTGTTGAAATAATGCTTGTCGTTTTCACTTTATCTTTTTCGTGTTTTTTTAAGTATACTGAAAGAGATTATAATAAAAGATTTAATTTATTTCACAAGTTACTTGACTAAAATCTCCGATGAAAATCAACTTCATTTTCTTGAGCGTATTTTTCAGATTAATAATGTTTTTCATGTGACCTTTATTTGTCAAAAAATAAAATGCACACTTACACTCCTAGATGTGTTTAACAGTCGTCACGTTATTCACTTCTAGCAAATAGCCAGCTTATGCTTCTAATTATTTTCATTACCTTTTTTGGTTATGCGTACCCAAAAAAGATACAATTAAATTTGTAAAGTAATTTTAAGGATATGTGGATCGATTTACAATACAAAGTCACAAATAATTAATAATAAGTAATAAAATAAAAATAATAAGTAAGAAGATTAGCATGTAGTGTCGTAATCTTGATTGAAACTATTCAATAAGATTGGTCCGATCCTTAGCTGATTTGCTTCGGGTCCGAGCCAACAATAAACTACTAATAACTATAATTGTTGTAAGAAAATCGTGCAAGTATGAATAATAAGAATGAGATGTTCTTTCAATATGAAGGTTGGACTTCTTTTATAGCTAAATACATAGCATTAACGTCAGAGAATCATTCTCCAATTAAATGCAATTAAATGCAATTAAATAACAATAGTGGTATTTTAATGAGCAAGGAGTAACGGCTGGCGCCGTATCCAGAATGAGTTCGCACTAGGCTCCTCCGGTTCTTCACCCGGTGTCACCTGGTTCGGTCACTACCCGGTCTTTTCTGGACATCCAGACTTATCTCAATGCAACTCTCATCCGATGCGGATCTCTGTTGCCTCCCTCAAACTCCATACCTAAACCAAGCCACGTGTCGTATCGATTTTCACTGTATTCAGATAGTTCCCACACTTTTCGGATCAAAATTTATCGAAGTGATGGGAAGTGAAAATGATTTCTTCATTGTCTTCCCTTACGAGCTTCTTTTCAAATGACTCCAAAATATGCGGGAAACGAAACGTTTCCTCTTCTCCAAACTCTCACTCACGTCTTGTTATTCTGCAAACTCGGACACGTGTCAACTTCTAATTGCACCTCCTCTTCGGTTGGATCACCAAAGCATTTCACAATGATGACAAAAAACCATATAAATCCTTCACCCTTTTATGCCATTTTTCACTTCTGCTCAAACCTACGCACTTGTTCTAGCCCTTTCAAATTTAAATCTTCAAACCTTCATTCATTCAAATCTTCATATCTCCTTCATTATGGATAAAATCACCCGATTTTCTTCAAGACAGTCTTCTCTGGCAACTTCACCACTGCCGGCTACTGATGAGGCCATTGGCGCTAGTGAGACCTCTGAGGCTCAGGCTGTCGTCGAGCCTAGGGCATTCGATATGCTCCCCTCTACCTTCCATTTTGATACTGAGTTTGATGTCCTCAAAGTCACTTCGAAAAGTGATCGGGGTGAACTTGGCAAAGTTCGGACCGATTGCGGTTGGGAAAAACTCTCCATACTCATCATCCCCGGCATGATGATGATATTACTACCCACAAACTCGGGTATTCTTACGTCTACACGTATCCATTCACTTTCAAACTCGACCCTTCAATTGATGACGTGATACTCGAAATGTGAAAGACTTACAACTTATGTCTTGGACAAATCGGTCCGGCCGTCTGGAGGGCCATCGCTTGCCTCCGGTTCTTGGTCAACGAGGTCAAGAAAGATTTCACTTTGGATCATTTGATCTGTTTGTACATCCTGAAGTTCTTTCGTGGCGAGATCATCCAACTTTTCAAATGAGGGAAATTCTCCATTTTTTCTAGCCTCGATGAAGATTGAGACCGAGACTGGATGGAATACTTCGTAGCAGTTCGCACTGCTAAGGTTATTCCAGAGAGGTTCTTGCCTTGTTCGGAATGATGGAACTTACACTGTAAGTTCAAAAACTCTTTTCTTCGATTTTTTTACATTGCTTCTAACGACCTCAATTTTCTGAAACTTTCTTTCACTACTTTTTCCAGCTACCCGGTGGACTCCGACCAATATCGAGAACCTTCACGCATGGGTCAAAAAGATCAAAAGTTTACATGCGCATAAAAAGCATACATGGAAGACGATTTTCAAAGACTGCTGAAAAGCACAAAACCATGGTTCTAACTTTCCAAACTCTTATTTTTTCCCTTTATCGTATGCATGATTTTATCATCTTTTTTCTCTTTTTGTTTTTTTTGGCATGCCCAAAGGCACTTTGATCCCAAGGTCTAATCCAGAAATTGTTCCGGCTCTTTCTAATATAGTACTTGATCCGACTTCTTCCCCTCGCCGCATCGTTGAGGTACTAAAGAAAAAGAAATCCTCAAAATTCAAATCTTCAAAGCATCTGAAGTCACCCTCAGTCACTTCAAAGAGGAAAAGGGCTCCGGAAACGAGTGGTCCTTCCAAGGCTCAAAACACCGGCATCTCACCAGAAAATGTTTGGGTGAGGAATACCACCACCACTATGGTAGACGACGTTCCTGCCGAAATTAGAGAAAATATTATTGTTGAAGCTGTCGTGCCAACCTTCCGGTGCCACGCCAACTTCCACCACCACGCCACCTGCTACCAAGCTAAATCCCGTCATTATTGAAGATGACGATGAAGCCACGGATGAGAAGTCGTTGGCAAAGATATATACAAATTTATTTTTGCCACTTCCTAAAATAGTTAATGGAAGTAGCTAGCTAGTCAATAATGTTATGTACTCATAAAATTTCCAAACATAGATTTGGGTAGATATAAATGGCAAGGAAAATGTCATAAAAGTATTTAACTTAATTATGCCAAAAACTGCAAATTGTGGTGATTAAGATTATTAATTAATGAAATAATCTTGCCTAAGAAATTAAATTTGGACCTTATAAGGTTTAGTTTGTAGAAGTTGTTCACAAAACTACACATAGTTCGTTAAAGTAAGGTGGGCCATGGGTCTATCCATTGGGCCAGTTCAATGAATGATTGGGCTTGAGGGCGGTTTAGAAGCCCGCATCTCTGGGCTTCATTTGTTTTTTGTTTTTTTATTTATTTCTTTTTTCTCCAAAGGACTCCATTTGCTTAATTATATACATTATCAAACTGTTTGATGGATTAGTGGGAAACATCCTCCCTTTAGCATTATTTGCACCCTTGAAAAGTCATTTTCTAACATTTTGGTGAACTCTAAAATTGTATAAATCGATACATAAACTCATAAAAAAACAAAAAGAAAACATGTTTTACTTAGTACCACGAATATCATTCTTTTTGGAACATAATAATAAATAGGTGTATCGCATAATAATATCCACATGGTGAGTTCCTTCTTTCCAAAACGAATCGAAGTTTTAAATGAATCAACAAGATACAAGACAAAAGGTAACTTTTTTTTATCTTATTCAACCTAATAATTGTTAACTATATCTAATCATGTCTAAATGCAACTATAACATTCTGTCTACATCTTTAAGTGCAAACTTTATGCAACTATAACATTCTTTTTGATGAAGTAATTATTATATTGACTTGCATCAAGAAGATGCTGAAACAGAACAAAGAAAATAGGGAAAGCTCATAGTTACAAAAACCTACAGATAGAGTTTTGAGCCATTTCCCTAGATGAGCAAAAAGTTTGGTTGTTAAGCCAAAGACAGGGAGCAAATAAAATCTATAAGAGGAATAACATCATTTACGGGGGCTAAATTTCTCCAGCTGAAAAGAAATACCAAACACTTAGACTTCAGAGAAGAGCTAGGAGTTGAAATCCCGTCAAAAGTATTAGAATATTATTATGTATATTAATGTAGTATCATTTTATGTATGGTAAGTAGTAAAATTATAATTAGGATTATTGATTAGGAAGAATATTAGGGATTAATATTGATTAGGAAGATTAAAGACTTGATTTCCTCTTCTCATTAAATGTATATGGTGTATATATCTTGCCCTTTATGGAAGAATACAAGGGAGGAAAACATTTTCAAATTATTACATGGTATCAAGAGTTTAAGGAAAAGATCCAAAACATTTTCCCTACTCAATTCGGTCATCTTCCTCCCTTGGCCGAAAATTTTCTTCCATTCTTTTTCTTTGATTTTTTTTTCATTTCTCCGTTAATGGACATCATCCATCCCAACCAACTATGTCTCAGTCAAAATCATGTTTTCATCCTGCCCTTACTGTCTCAAATATCAAAACACATATTTTCGTCAAACTAGAAATGGAAACCGTTCATTATGCAACTTGGTCGGAATTATTCAAAATATGTTGTCGTGCTCACAAAGTTCTTCATCATATAATTCTTCCAAAAGATGGAAAAGTGAAGGAATTAACAACCGATGCAAACAAGGAATTGTGGGACACACATGATGCCACAGTCCTTGGTTGGATTTATGCAACAATCTCCACTGACTTGTTGCATACAATAATGGAACCGGATTCAATAGCCATGGAGACTTGGGAACGCTTGCGAGATATCTTTCAAGATAACCAAAACTCTCGCGCTGTTACATTGGAGTAGGAGTTCTCAACCATTGACATGGCGGATTTCCCTAATGTTTATGCATATTGTCAACGCCTCAAAGTGTTGGCAGATCAATTAAGAAACGTTGGTTTACCTGTTACTAATAATCGGTTAGTCTTGCAATTGATCGCCTGTCTCACCGATGCGTATAGCGCCGTGGGAACTCTAATCCGTCAAAGTAATCATCTACCAAAATTTTATCAAGCAAGGTCCATGCTTGTGCTTGAAGAGTCGGGCTTGGTGAAAAAGGCTTCAACTACTTCAAATTTCGTCATGATTGTCACTTCCTCAAATGATGGTAATTTTTTTGACCATTCTCAACAAAATAAGGGACAAAATGACGTAATAATAATAAAAATAAGGGTGAAAATCGCGGCAGAGGTGGCGGGCAGTGGCAAGAGCCAGACAGTAACTGGCCTGGCAAAGAGCCTGGGCTTTACCGCCCAGCCCCAACAAGGAATTGGGTCAGGCAGCCCCAACAGCCCACTGGCCAGTCACCCCAGCCCACCAATTTTTTTTCAGCCTTCTGGATATCATTCCAGACCGGCCCGGCAAGCCCATTTTGCTGTGTCTGTTTAGGCAGGCAGTAGTATTGGGCCTCAGCCGACCCAGTGGCAGGAGGCCCATTCAGCAGTAGCCCATCCCACGTATATTGAGTCTGACATGCACACCCTTGGACTCAACCCACCGGATTCAAATTGGTATATGGACTCCGGAGCGACGTCCTCCCAAGGTAATCCCTCACCCTATTTTAATTTGAGCAATGATAATGGTATAATTGTCGGAAATGACCATTCAATTCCAATAAAAAGTTATGGTTCTAGCAAATTATCACCACCAAACCCACCACTAATTTTAAAGAATGTCCTTCATGCTCCTAAATTAATCAAAAACTTGGTCTCTGTTAGAAAGTTTACAACTGATAATTGGGTATCTGTTCGTTTTGACCCCTTTGGATTTTCCGTGCATGATTTTCAGACGGGGAAGCTTCTCATGAGATGTGATAGCAAGGGAGAGCTCTATCCAATAAATCCACCAAATCAACAGTCCAAGTTTCAATCTACTTTTGCAGCCTTGACACCATCTTTATGGCACCAACGTTTGGGACATCCGGGAGAGGATGTTTTGGCCTCTCTTAAACAAAATAAATTTATTTCTTCTACCCAAACACGGACTCTAAATAAGTGTCATTCTTGTGCACTTGGTAAACTTGTTAAATTGTCATTTATTTCTTCTACTTCATACACTATTTTGCCATTTGATATTTTACATTGTGATATTTGGACATCACCCGTTTTGAGTTCTTCTGGTCATAGATATTATTTGCTCATACTAGATGACTACTCTAATTATTTGTGGACATTCCCTTTGTCGAAAAAATCACAAGTGTTTTCTATTTTTCTCACATTTAGAGCATTCATCCAAACTCAATTTGAACGTGATATAAAAAATATCCAATGTGATAATGGGAGGGAGTTTGACAATAAACAGTTTTGGGATTTTTTTCAAAACAAATGGTCTAAATTTTCGTCTGTCTTGTCCTCACACCTCATCACAAAATGAGAAGGCAGAACGCAAAATTAGAACCATAAACAATATTGTTAGAACATCTTTTGCTCATGTTCACTCCCCCCCCCCCCCCCCCGTATTTTGGCATCATACACTCCAAATGGCCACTTACCTGTTAAATATCCTTCCACATAAAAACATGTCTTACCAAGCTCCACTAAAAATGCTTTATTTACGGGAGCCATCTTATCTACATTTAAGAGTGTTTGGTTGTCTTTGCTACCCTCTCTTTCCATCCACCACAATCACAAAACTTCAACCCCAGTCTACTCCATGTGTCTTCTTGGGATATCCTACTAATAATCGCGGTTACAAATGTTACGACATTTCTTCCAAAAGAATAATTATAAGTCGTCACATAATTTCTGATGAAATAATTTTTCCTTTTGCCAAGATACATGAAACCGGGACTCACACCTATGCTTTTTTGGATGATGATAAGTTTTCGTATCTAACACATTTTTTCCACAGCTCGGTACCCACTGTTGACGTTGGAAATACGAGGTTGGGCCCACTGGACCAAAGAACGATGGCCCAACCGCTTGACCATTCAGTCCAACAGCTTAGGCATTCAGCTCTGAGGCCCAGTCCCTAGGGATAGCAACAGATCGGATCTGGACCGGATCCTACTAGATCCAGATCCGTTTTTTATACCTGGATCCAGATCCATTGGGTCCATAAAAATCAGATCCAAATCCGGATCCACCGAGTCCACGGATTGGATCTGGATCCACATGTAAAAAAATTTGCCTTGCTAAGAATTTTTTTTTTTTAACTGACAAACGATTTTTACTTAGCTAACAGTTTACTGTGTTTCAATTTTAAAATGTTCATATGAGATATTTTGTTCGTTGTTTCATTTTGATTTTGAGCTATTAATTGAAAATGTTGGACAATGACAATAGTTGTGGAAAATGTTGACTAGTATTTCCACAATGCAGAACTTGCATGTGCTTAGAATCTTCACAAATGGAGTGAATATAATTTTAGCTACTTGTCTATGGAGATGTTAGTCATTCACTAATCTAACATTGATTTTATTATCGAAGTTACCTCTTTATTTTTTGGTTTTTGAGTTAACGCGGGGATAAATTAAACTTGTTTTGAGAATTAAACTTGCAAGGATGTGCTTAACAATTTTAAGAAAATACTTATAAAATTACATTATAGGTTATGAATATATTTAATAAAAAATAGATCCACGGGTCGGATTTGGACCGGATACGGATCTCAAATACAAGATCCAGATCTGATCCGTCAGAAATGGATCCGGGTCCGATCCGGATCTGTCGGATCCAAATTTTGAAGATCCATATCCTATAAAACGGATCTGGATCCACCGAATTCGGACCGGGTCCAGGATCCACTGCCATCTCTATCAGTCCCCCTCCCTCCAGCTCCCACTCCACACAGCCACAGTCCACTGGTAGCTTGGGCCAGCTCACGGCTCCAAGCCCAATTCCAAACCAAATGGACATTCAGCCCACTGCCACTGGAACGCCAAACATTCAGCTCTCCTCTCTCTCGGCCAGTGACGTCCAATCCACTGGCCATGCCAATCGTCCGGTCACCCGTAGTCAACATGAAATTATCAAACATAATACCAAATATAGCATACATACCCAGGTCTCGAAATCATCTTTGCCTCGTAACCCAATGTTTGCTCTAAAAGACCCGAATTGGAAAATAACCATGGATGATGAATATCACGCTCTAATTAAAAATAGGGTGTGGGATTTAGTACCTCGTCCATCTAATGCTAATATAATCCGGTATATGTGGATTTTCAGTCATAAAAAATCTGATGGCACTTTTGAGCGGCATAAGGCTCGTCTTGTAGGTGACGGAAAAACGCAGCAGGTTGGTGTAGATTGTGAGGAGACGTTCAGTCCAGTGGTCAAACCAACAACGATCATAACAATTCTAAGCCTGTCTCTCTCAAAAGGATGGCCCATTCATCAATTGGATGTCAAAAATGCATTTCTCCGTGGGCACCTCAATTAAACTGTTTACATGCATCAACCATTGGGATACAGAGATCCCAAATATCCCAATCATGTGTGTTTGCTCAAAAAATCATTATATGGACAGAAGCAGGCTCTCAGGGCATGATATAAGCGGTTTGCAGATTTTGTGTCACAAATTGGGTTTTCTCACAACCATTCCGATAATTCTCTATTTATTTATCGTCAAGGTGATAATATTGCATATCTTCTTTTATATGTGGATGATATTAGCCTAACAACATTATCAGACTCTCTTCGCAAGACTATCATGTCACAGCTTGGTTCTGAATTTGCTATGAAAGATCTTGGTCCACTCCACTACTTTCTAGGAATTGTTGTGACACGCCATGCCGGAGGATTATTTCTCTCCCAGAAGAAGTATGCATCTGAGATTGTTGAACGAGCTGGAATGTCATCTTGCAAATCGTCTGCAACTCCAGTAGACACTAAGTCTAAATTGAGTGCCACCTCAAGAAAACCATTTGTCGATCCCACATTATACCGAAGCCTAGCATGAGATTTACAGTATCTCACGTTCACCAGACCGGATATTACTTATGCAGTGCAACATGTGTGCTTATTTATGCATAATCCGATGAAGGAACATATGCATGCTCTAAAACGCATTGTGAGATATATTCATGGCACTCTAGAGTATAGATTACATCTATACTCGTTATTTGGTTTCAAACTTGTCACTTACACGGATGCCAACTGGGTAGGTTGTCCGGACACCAGACGTTCCACCTCAGGTTATTGTGTCTTCCTCGGTGAGAACTTAATCTCCTGGTCTTCAAAAAGACAAGCCACAGTATCACGCTCAAGTGCTGAAGCAGAATACCGTGTTGTTGCAAATGTTGTGTCTGAATCATGTTGGATTCAAAATTTGTTGCTTGAGCTTCACTGCCCAATTCAAACAGCCACACTAGTATACTGTGATAATGTTAGTGCAATATATCTCTCAGGAAACCCAATCAATCATCAACGCACTAAACATCTTGAGTTAGATATCCATTTTGTTCGTGAAAAGGTGGCTCGTGGACAAGCGCGAGTGTTACATGTCCCGACACGTCATCAAATAGCAGATATTTTTACAAAAGGACTTCCGCTGGTATTATTTGAAGATTTTTGGGACAGTCTCAACATTCGCCGCCCTCCAGCTTCGACTGCGGGGAGTAGTAGAATATTATTATGTATATTAATGTAGTATCATTTTATGTATGGTAAGTAGTAAAATGATTATTAGGATTATTGATTAGAGATTATTAATTTGGAAGAATATTAGGGATTGATATTGATTAGGAAGATTAGAGGCTTGATTTCCTCTTCTCATTAAATGTATATGGTGTATATATCTTGCCATTTATGGAAGAATACAAGGGAGGAAAACATTTTTAAATTATTACAAAAACATTTATGATTTCTTTCTGTCTAGATACTCCAGAAAATGCATGTTGGTATCATCTGCCAAATCCTCATGATGGTTCTGTCAGTGTCAACCACCCAAAAGTTTCAGCTTTCCATAGTTTCCTCAACATTCTGTGGCAGTACCCAACTAATACCAAAAATTGATAAGAACGTGTTTCACAAATCAGAAGCAACTAAGAATGCAAATTAAGTGGTTGATTGATTCTGAGCTATTCTGGCACATGAAACACCTATTTGCTAGGTGAAACTTTCTTCTGCAAAGGTTGTCTTGAGTCAGGTTTGCCTCCCTAATGGTTGTCCATGTAAAGCACTTGATTTTAGTGGGCAGTTTAGTTCTCCAAATCAGCTTCCATGACCATTGCTCAGTCACTTCATTTTTAGAATACGATTTACTATAACCTGCCTTCACTGAGTATGACCCCTTGCTTGAACTACCCCATCTAATTTTCAATCTTGCAAATTCCTTCTAAGGCGGATGTCCCAAGAGGTCCCGACTCTATTTTGTGCTACTGTGGAGTCGGGGTTCACAGCTAGCTGATAAATGCTTGGGTGAGAAATCTTCAGGGGTTTATTGTGAAGCCATTTATCATTCCAGAAACTCACTAGATTTCCATTCCCAACTGAAAAGGAGACATTAAGGAAGAAATCATCCCTAAGCTTATTTATGTGTTTTCAGTGCCCAACACCGCGAGGAGCTCTCCTTGTGCTGGTGCTTTAATGACTTTGCTTTCCATACTTGGCAATCACCACCCTTTTCTAGAGACTAGCAGTATCTTGATCATATCTCCACCACCATTTCAAAAGTAGGTTGTTATTATGTTTGGATAAGTCTCTGATTCGTAAACCACCTAGGTTTTTTTGGTTGGATCACCTCCGACCATTCCACTATATGAAATTTATGATCTTCATTGTTTCCTTTCCATAGAAATGTTCTTCTTACTTTATCAATATGCTTCAAGACTTCAGATGGCATAAGAAAGAAGAACATGATATAGGTAGATATACTGTCAAGTACACTGTTGATTAAAACTAACCTACCACCCATGGAGAGGTATTGCTAGCGATGGTAATTGATCAGATCTGGACCGAATCCTACTAGATTTAGATTCAGATCCGTTTTTCATACTTGTGGATCCGGATTCATATCCATCGGGGTCCATAAAATCAGATCCAGATCCGGATCCACCGGGTCCACGGATCGGATCTGGATCCACCTGTTGAAATTTTATTGACAAAATAAAACCCAATCTGATTGAAAAAATGCTTGAGTTCATTCAATCAACCTACACAAACATGCCACCATTCTTCCAAAATACTAAACGAAGTTTTAGCATCACAAGAAAATAAAGATGATGAAGCAAAGTAAGTATATAACATCATGATTCACGGGAAACACGGAAAACACTGCAATTACAAAGGTCTTTAAATTAAATTATACAACAATGTTCTTTAAAATGCCAGCAACATCTTCTATAATGTGAGGTTCCATTTGCACCATTATAAGAGAGTAAAGATGGACAATATTTACACTTTGCTCTTGTAACACCTTTCACTACGACCTTATCAAAAAAATCACATGCCTCAAAAGTGAGTTTCTTGCTTGTTAGTTTACTTGATTGATTTTTTTTCTTTTTCTCCATTTACAGTATGAGTGTTATGGTCATCTCCAAGCTCAATAAAATCTTTCGAATCCCCTTCTAAATCATCCACTTCACAAAACAGAGGCACTGGAGGTGGGCGAGAAGAAGCAAGATGACTTTTATTAGTAGCATTTGCATTATTGTTAGATTGTTCACCATTCATTTCTTACAAGTTAATAATAAAAAATTAAAAAAACACAATGAGCATACTGGCAGATATGACATACAACAATTAAAAGCTTCAAGTATTAAGGTACTAAGGATTATTGAGATGAAAGGATGAGTGTAGGAGTCAGTTGAGCACCGAGAGAGGAAGCGGTTGTTCATGTGAGAAATGAGATGAAGTAGGGTTTTTTTCCCTTCTTATTGCAATCTATTTTTATTTCTTTTTATTTATTTTTTGGTAAAAAAATTATATATTTAAAAAATGGATCCACGAGTCGGATCTGGACAGGATACAGATCTCAAATACATGATCCAGATCCATATCTGATCCGTCATAAATGGATCCGGATCAGATCCGGATCCGTCGGGTCCAAATTTTGAAGATAGATATTCTATAAAACGGATCTGAATTCACCGGATCCGGACCGGGTCCAGGATCCACTGCCATCTCTAGGTACTGCATTTGCCAGGTTGCCAATTTCTTCTACACCTTTTCTATCACTCTATTTCAAACTTCGGTTGCCTTGTATTTTGCTCCCACAGGTAAACCTAAATAGGTCGTAGGGAAGGAGCCTATAGCACAACCCATAATTCCAGCCAATTCATCCATATTTGCCACCTCATTAACATGGAAGATAACGCTTTTGGACATGTTGATATGCAAACCTGAGATTGCTTCAAAGAGGAGCAGTGTGAGATTAAGATATTGCATCTGTAGTTTCTCAGCCCCACTATAACATTCTGTCTACAACTATAACTAAGTTCGTTTATTAAATAATCACCGTACACTATTAAAGAAAAAAATAGTACTCCTTGATAGAATACTTAGTAATTAATATTATCATAAGTAATTATTATAGAATCATATGTAAATGGTAGGAGGTAAATTAGCATTCAAGTAAATAGATTAGCATCATCTTAGGAGGATTAGAAGACTTGATCTTAGAGATTAGATGGCATGATCTTCTCTCCATCATATCCTTTCATTAGCTTAATTGCAACTTGTAATAGTGGTATATTTACCATATTATTGGAAGGTGAATATTGAGGAAAATAATCTTATCACTCTATTACTCTTACATGATTTCAGAAGATTAGGGAAAATATCATACCATAAATAATTTTTACTCCAAAATTGGGCCCCCCTTCCTCCACCACAACCGGCCGACCACCACCCTTTCTTCAATATTTTATTTTTTTATTATTGTTCTTCATTTTCCGGTCAACAATGTCTGACTCCAAATCCACATTTCATCTCACCCTTACCGTTTTTAATATCAAAACGCATATTTCCGTCACTCTTGAGATGGAAAATGTTCACTATGCAACTTGGGCAGAGCTCTTTAAAATATGTTGCCGTTCCCACCGGGTTATTCATCACATAATCCCACCGGCAAATGGCAAAGCAAAGGAGTTAAAAACCCATGATGAAAAAGAACTTTGGAAAATCCTTGATGCCACAGTTCTCTCATGGATTTATACAACTATCTCTAGTGATTTGTTGCACACAATAATGAAACCCGATTCTACGACAATGGAGGCCTGGAATCGCTTGCGAGATATTTTTCAAGAAAACAAAAATTCTCGAGCCGTCACGTTGGAGCAAAAATTCTCCACCACCAATTTGGCGGATTTTTCGAATGTGTCGGCGTATTGTCAACGCCTCAAAGTCTTGTTGGATCAACTCAAGAATGTTGGTTCGCCGGTTACCAACAATCTCTTCGTTCTACAATTGGTTGTCGGCCTTACCGACGCGTATAGTGGCGTGGAAACGCTCATCCGACAAAGCAACCCTTTACCACTTTTTTACCAAGCCCGTTCGATGCTTATTCTTGAAGAGGCGAGTTTTGCCAAAAAAGGCTGCAACAGTCTAAAATTCCGCCATGATTGTTACCCCAACAAATGAAGGTACTACCAATTTTGAACATGTACAACAAAATTGGGGACAAAAAGGATAAAATGGTGGTAAAAATCGGGGTGAAAATTGCGAAAATAACAAAAGTGGAGGCCACTGAAATTTTGGTGGCGGAGGAAATGGCTGCGGGAACACTTCCGGTGGCCAGCAGTGGCAGCCCCGCGCGAACCAGCCCAGTGGGCCTGACAATGGCCTTGGGTTGTGCCACCGTGCCCATACCCGATGGGCAACTGGGCTTACTGGCCAGGCCACTGTCGGTCCACATAATTTTGGGCCAGGCAGTTTTGAGCCCAGGAACAGTTTTGGCCCATTGCTGACCCAGTGGTAAGAGGCCCATTCGGCAGTGGCCAACCCAATCGATATTGAGTCCGCCATGCACACTCTTGGACTTAACCCGCCCGACGTGAATTGGTATATGGACTCCGGAGCGACGTCTCATATGACGTCCTCCCAAGGTAATCTCTCATTCTATTTTAATTTGAGCAAAAATAATGGTATAATTGTTGGAAATGATAATTCTATTCCAATTCGTGGTTATGGTTCTACTAAATTGTCCCCTCCAAACCCACCACTAACATTAAAAAATGTTCTTCATGCTCCACAATTGATGAAAAACTTGGTATTTATTAGAAAGTTTACTACTGATAATTGGGTGTCTGTTAGAAGCTGACTGGAATTGGGCCCAGTTTCCAGGATATGGTGACGTTGGGTAATAAGGGATGTTGGGCCAATGGCCATTGGCCCAGCCCCACGGCCATTGGCCCAGCCCCACGGCCTGGAGGCCCAAGGTTGCGGTAAGTTGGCTTGCGGTCTACTGTTCCGAGCACCATTGATGTTGCCGCCACTGTTCCGTCCACCAACACTTCCACCGTTACCACCGCGGTTCTTGCCATTATTTTTTCGATTTTGACCCATTTTTTTGCCACCGTTGGTACGGTTTTGGCCTGAATTTTTGGAGAATGAGTGAGGGTCGTCTGACGTGGCCATCATCATGACAGAATTTGCTTCGGTAGCCACCTTCTTAGACATGCCAATTTATTTTAATGTGAGCATGGAACGTGCCTAGTAGAATGGTGGGAGAGGATTACTTTGACGAAGAAGCGTATCAACGCCATTATAGGCCTCGGATAGGCCTGCAACAATCTAGAGAACAAGACGATCATTGGTGAAGGGTGCACCAACGGTTTTAGTTGATCCGCCAATTCCTTCAGCATTTTACAATAGGCTGAGACATTCGGAAAATCCTCCATGTTGACATGGGAAAATTCCTGCTCAAGAGTGACCGCACGAGAATTTTTGTTATCTTGAAATATATCACGCACCCTATTCCAAGTTTCCATCGTTGTGGCTTCAGGTTCAATAATCGCCTGCAAGAGGTATGTAGAGATAATGGAATAAATCCACTGAAGAACGGTTGCATCAAGGGTTGTCCATAATACAGGGCCATTCTCGGGGGTAGACACCATCTCCGTGTCTGTTATTGAGGGGATGATGTGATGAAGGACTTGATGCGAGCGTGTGTGAACTTTAAATAATTTCGCTCACGTCGCGTATTGGACGTTTTCCATCTCAAGAACGATAGGGATATGGTTCTTGATATTGGAGAATGTAAGGGCTGGATGAAACGTGTTCTTTGAGGTAGACATAATGAAAGAACAAGTGAAGAATTAGGGATTTTGGAGAAGAAAAAAATTATCGAAGATTGGAGGGAGTATGGCCGTTGGCCACTGGTCAGGACGGGCAGCGGAAAAAAAATTGGAGAGGAAAAGTTTGCCCTAGACTTCTGATACCATGAAAGAAATAATTCATTCATGTTTTTCATTAATGAAGAGGTATATATACAATTTACAATCTCCAAATATGAAAAATCATATTCCTAATATACTATTAATATCATAATTCTACTTGTACAAAATATCTACAACTATGGTAAGTTTGTACAACACTTTGATTACAACAATAATGAATTCTCTATTTCTGTGATATACACGGTATACATGTGTATATCACGGGTATTTCTGTCACATATTCTATATACAAGTTAGTGGTCCATTGGCTAATGCTAAACTCAATTTATCCAACTCCTTCATTAACTTCCAAATAAAAATGAATTATAGGACATGGATTAACGATAAAATGTGCTGACACCTGGGAGGGGGACTGGGGCCCACCAACAAATTGTCCAATGGTTCCAAATGAATGATGATTGGGACTCAACATGGGCTTCTTTTATATGAACCGTTCATAGGCTTTCTCCGTTCATATATGCTCAGTTAATCAATTATCACATGTCATCATCCATTCTCAGCCGTTGACGCTTCTGCTTCACAGATGAGACATGTGATAATTGATTAACTCTATGTTCAACCGTTGTTTAATTCTTCTGCAATTTTCCTTTATTTTTAAATTTTTACTAGTCAAGATATGTTAATAAATCAAATACTCCACGTCATATTGTGGTAAATGCTGAGATATTTAATTTGCATTAAAAATGGTTGGAATTGTTATACAGTGCGTAATAATATATGAATTATTATGACCGATGAGTTGATTCTCCTAATTGCTTTATGGGCGTTTGGCTGTTAGATTCTACCGCATAAAATAATACATAAACTCTCTTACAAGTTAAAGGATTCTTGTAAGTTAAATATGCTAGTAATTAGTATTACTGGTGTAATTATATATTTTTATTATTAATTATTAAAATAGAACTATGCGTAAGTACTTATGCAGAGTTCTATAACTAGAAATCGGACGTTAGCGTGTGTAGGTGTTCCTATATTATTTTAGTAATCAAGATCAGTTTTATGTTACACAAACCAAATGCTATATTAGTTATACAAATTTTATGCTGAGATTATTGGACGACGGAAAACAAAATCACGTATGAACAAGAAATTCCTTAAGAGTACATAAGAAAAACATTGAATTGGGATTTGTTTCTTTTAGGTACATTCAAATAGTTACTAACTTATTGAACATATGTTTCTTGTGATTCATATGGGTCCTGCATTATTAGTAGTGGTGTATAAATGATCACAAAAAACTGAAAAAGTACTGGACTACCTTAAATACTTCAATTCTTTACGTAGACGACTCATCAGTAAACTAATCTCAGAAAATAAATACTACTACTAGTAGTATATATATTGAGTTTTGAAATAAGGTGCAGTACCAAAAAAAGTAGTCTATTTAGTTGATGAGAATTTATGAATAGCACAAGTGAGTAAGTGACAGACATATAAAGATGGAAAACCATGGAGACAATGGAGGAATCTTCCAAATTATGAAAGAAGACAAGCAGATTCTTACATTAAACCTTCAATTATGTAACTAACCTGTAACATGGACTGTCTCACTGCCTCCTTGACAAACTTCTCCTAATCGTTAGAGCTTGCATTATCTTAATATCTTTAATTAATTGTTTCATTTTAAACTAACGGTGATTAAGGGTCGTTCCTATACTTTTAAGGGCCCGGTGCGAGAAACAAAAAGAGGTCATTTTTTATTCACATAAAATTAATTAATTAATCAATATTAAAAAAAATTATTGATCAAATCATCAAATAAATGTATAGTAAACACTATATTCGATTTAATGTTTTCAATTTCAGTACAATAATGCTACGAAAGAGATATCTTAATGTCATTACATGAAAGATTTAAAAGAAAAACTATCATTACATTAGGCATAGAAAATTGATCTCCTTGCATTTTTATCTGCAAAGTCATCAAGCAATCTTTCATAATCAAGAATGTCTAGAAATTCACTCTCAATTGAAATCAAAGATAATGCATTCAATCTTGTGTTTAATTTTATTTTTTTAAAAAGTTTGTTTTAAAAAATGCCAAATCTGATTTTGTGTTTTAAAAAAAATCTTTTGTTGCTAATTGGATTCAAACACGCGACCTCTTACTAGAGAATGACTTTTGAAGGTTACCTTCCACCGCTATGCTACAAATCTCACAAATAAAATTGAAGGCATTTTTAATACATATCTTAATATTTGAAATCAATAAAAGAAAAATGAAAATTCTGGGGCGAAGGCCCCGCCGGCCGGGGCCCTGTGCGGCGGCGGCGCCTCGACCGCGGTGATGTTGGAGCCAACTTGTTGCTACATCAATTTTCTGTCGGACACCTTAGATTTTTTGCGATTATTTTTGTTCCAAGAGTTGTTGAGTATTAAAAACTCATTATCTGGAGTCCTATTTCTTTTTAGAATGAATTGAAGACATATGGATTATTAGTGGTGATGAAAAATTAAATTGAGGTTTATCAAAATTAATAATATGAACTTTTGAAATAGATTGAGATTTTCTTAAAATTGATCATTATGAATTTTATCACTAAGTACAACTTTGTCCTGAAATGTGGATTTGTGCAAGAACCAAAAGATTTGGGGTGCTCCATATTCGTGGATAGTGGTAAGATTTCAATTAGGAAACGACATTAATATCAATCTACTTTATAGACAATTAGCATAAACATAAAGTATAACATTATGATTATAACTATTTGAATATTTTGGTATAGTATTGTGAGCTAATCTCCAACTGAATAATGTTTAATTCGGACCCCACCAAAATTTTGACGGACAAAGATCTCCCTACGATTAATATAATAAGTATAATGAAAAAAACTGACAGCCATAGTGTGAAATCAAGTCGATATTTAACGAAAAGGCTAACATATGTGCAGTCTTCTTGTGCAGATTTCACTAATTTTGCAAACCATATGGTGCTGTGTTTGGCTTTGGCCTGTAATTGGTCTCTATTGTCCAGATCTTGGTGTGACCTACACACATGTACTATGATCCCTGCCAAATAATCTTGGAAAACCGCACATACACAACCTTTCGAGTCTAATATCAGTGATTTATAAAAAAATGAGTTTTAAGTTTTATGGCATTTACAATGTAAAAGATTTTTGCAAAACTATCAAATCATAATTACACACAAGTATTTATAAAAAGTATAACTACACGCAAGTATCTAAGAAAGTAAAATTAACAGTTTTAAAAATAACGGCCTAATATATCAATAATCCCTTAAACTTTAAAATTTTACTTGGGCACTCAAACTACGAACATGTTTTAATTAAAAACCTAAACATATGATAGTGTACCTATTATACACTTTCGTCTCAAATTTTGAAAAAAAACGTCTACACTATTTTAAAGCGGTCATTACGTAGATAAATTATCCACTTAAAATATGTCACATCTTTTAATTACACGCATTAACTTTAATCAGCGGTAAAACCTCAGGCATGTTCAAAGTGAGGCTGATGTATATAATTAAAGGGGGTAACATATTTTATGTGATTAACTTATTTACGTAATGGACACCTGAGAACAAGCACACAAGTTTTTTTCAAAATTGAGCCAAAAGTGTCTAATACGAATATTTTATCATGTGTTCATGTGATTCATACAAGTTATAGTTCGAGTGTCTAAATAAAATTTATGACAAAATTTAAGGAGTTGTTGATGTATTCAACCAAAAACAAAATATAACTACTTGACATAATAATAAGTTAAAATCAGTGTTTTAAAAGACGGGGGCGTGAGGCGAGGCATTTTACTTAGCACGGAGCGAGGCGTAAGCCCCGAGGCATGGGCGTAAGCCCCATAAATCTTTAAAATTTTAATTTATAATGTAGAAAATAGTAAAATGACATAAAAATTAATAAAAAAATAATTAATAGTTTAAAAAATTAAATACATGATTAAAGAAACTTATAGAAAATAATTTTTTTTACATGATTTTACAAGTACAAATAATGCAATGATATAAAAGTTACCCCTCCGGATAAAAAAGAGTGTCCACTTAGTCATTTGAACACTTTTAAGAAAATACTAGTTTCTTGATAAAAATAGGTAATTTGACTAAAATATCCCTAATTAAATAGGTATTAAAATTTGGTTATCTAACACTTAATAAGGTCAAATCAGGAAAAGTAAGGTTAATTTTTTATTGCTTTGATTGAAAACACTTTTTGACTAAAAAATAAAGGCTAAATTGACACTCCTTTTTATCCGGAGGGATTATTATGAGATCCAATCAACTTTAACATCTTAACTTTCAATTAATAAAAGAATCACAATTTCTTAAAATATAATACCATCATACTATGCGATTTACCTCCCTGAAATAAAATAATCAATAAAGTTTATCAATATTATAACTAAAACATCACTCCTTCGTGAATAAAACAAAATTACTTTCAAATAGGGAATTAGTAAAATATGATAATCTTGAGATATATGACAAAAACATGAAGATCAATGACAAGTGAAGATGTAAAATTTGGCTATGTATTTTTAAAAGAAATATTGAGTGATATTCACCCTCACGATGTTCTCAAATAGTAAATATACAATACGACGACTTGTTATTTGAGTTGCTCTCAATCTTTTTTATTTCTATAGATGAAAAAATTATTAATCATCATTCATTTATAAAAGAATTACGAGGATCAACAATGTTAATTAAGGAATTCTACACATAATTTGTGCAAGAACTGTAAGACGAGTTTCGAGCGTTGAACGTTAGGTTGCTTAGGGTGTAGGATCGGACGCTTAGGACGTAAGTCTCACATAATTGAACTCCACAAATAAATCCCGAGGCATTTTGCTAGTGGCCCGTCCCGGAGCGAATTCGAAGCGAGTCTCAAAAATGTCTTTTAAAACACTGACTTAAAATACACCGAAAATATGAATATTGTGGATGATAAGTTAAAATACGTTTTCCTAAATAGGGAAATAGGGGTATGGAAAGCAGTATAAATAGAAAGATTGCAAGGTTTCTCGTGAGAGCTCACAAGCCAATAAAGTTGATCACACTTGCCACTACGCCACTTGATCACACTCCGGAACTTGTGATTCACACTTGTGATCATACATAGGCCGACAACCCTTTCAATTATAGATCTTCTTAAAACTTCCATTTGCAATCTTTCTTCTTTACTTTTCAAGATTATTGATCCTACATCACTGAGTAGTACTAGGAATTTTCATTCCTTCGTGTGTTTTTTGGTTACTTCTATGATCTGGGGTTTCTCTGACATTGTTGTCTTGACGCTTTAATTCTTTCAAGATCCACCATCATCATTTTCCAGGTTCAAATTCTTGTTTTTTCTTTTTCTTTTAATGCTATATATTATGGTAGAGGTAAGGTCTATCGGAATCAGTCCCTCTGCCCCACAAATTGTGTAGAGGTACCACACTTTGTGGAATTACACTGGATGTGTTGTTGTCGTTGTAATGCTATATATTATGGAACTTAATGAGTCCTAATGGAGGATATTATAAGCCTATAAAGATTCATGTTATTGAAATGTTATGGTAATGGTATGAGGTACTAGTACTAAGCATATAGCTAGCTTGGGTTTTGGGTCACTAACCAATTTTTTAATTAGTGATATTTTCTTTTATGTATTTTATACTTTTCTTGGTTTCTTAGAGATTAGTTATAGTTTCCCACTTTATTGGGATTAGAATACATCTACTTGATTTGGATCCATTGATAAATCATAATCTTATTGGCTTGCTGATTTCTTGATTTTCTGCAGAAGTGTATTACGTAGCTGATATGGATACTTGCTGTGCTGCTTTGAAATCCACTGCCTATTTGGGTGGCTTTAACAATGGAGATAAGGAGTTTTTGGGGGAGCAGATCAGAGGGAGTTTGAAAAACAATTTCAAGGTTAATCAGTTGTCGAAAAGTTTGAAACTTGAGAAGAAGGAGAACAAGATCAAACCTTGGGTTGCTTGCTCTGTTATTACTACAGAAAATGACAATGAGATTCTGGTAAAACAACTGTTATTGCTTCAACTAATGCCTCAGTCGTGTTGTAAATATGGTGGAAACAAGTTGATATGTGTGATATGAACTATATTGTGAATGGAGGCGGAAATAGGATTTGAACCTTATGGGTTATGGATTCTAGGATACGATCTCAAGTGTTAGTAGCTAGGTTCTGAATTTAATTGTTGTATATATTTAGTATTTTCTTTAATACATATACAAGGTTCGGACCAAAGTTACTGGGTTCAGCTGAACCACATTGATATATGCTACCTCGGACCCTGATTATGAATGGTGGCTGATCCTACATTTAAACTTGATAGGTCCAGTATTTAAGCTTTTAAGCGTTGAACTCACTACACGTGAAATAATTGGTGTTGAAGTTCTGGTACTAGTTTTTGCTATATATTTGTTTCATGTTGAAGATACTGTGTTCAGTTGAGCCTACAATATTTATCACCATCAGCTTCTGATTGTGAATGTTTGCTGGATCTGTAGACAGTAGAGGCGCCACATTTTGAGAGACGGGGGGCAAATCCCAATGATGTGGCTTCAGTCATACTAGGAGGAGGGGCAGGGACCGAGTTATTCCCACTTACAAGTAGAGCTGCAACACCTGCTGTAAGATATTTTATCTTTGCTCATCAACTTGCATCATTTCTTTCCTCAATTTTGTGTTTTAGATAGCCTAATGTCCTAGTTAAAACTCTGACCTTTATTCCACGTTGTTTGTGCTTATCTCTTGTGTTGAATTTAAGACTTCTCCAACTATGCATTTAAGTCTTTTTTGGTTAGGATGTGCTAAGATCTTTATGATATATTATTTGTTGATTTATACCTTAAACAGATCTATTATAAATAGATAGAGAATAGGTGTACAAGATTGCAAGTTGATGTTCACTCTGCGGTTAATATGTAAAGATTCTGATAATTTTGTGCAACATGATATCAGGTTCCAGTTGGAGGATGCTACAGGCTAATAGACATCCCAATGAGCAACTGTATCAACAGTGGTATTAACAAGATTTTTGTGCTGACACAGTACAATTCTGCTCCCCTGAATCGTCACATTGCTCGAACATATTTTGGCAATGGTGTGAACTTTGGAGATGGATTTGTTGAGGTTGGAGACTATACTTAAGAAATTCTTGAAAAAACGATGGATTAGAGTCACTTGTTTGTTATTTTAGGTTTGCTAGATATCCTAGCTGAGCTAACTAATATGAGTAATTTTGCTAGTCCTCCAAGTGATTTGTTCACACAAAATCTGTAACAATGTAACAATTTCGAACGAGTTCATTGTTTTTTTCGGTTTTCTTGCTTCATTTTACTGACTGAAAGGAATTCCTTCAAATAAAACAGGTACTAGCTGCAACTCAGACACCAGGGGAAACAGGAAAAAGATGGTTTCAAGGAACTGCAGATGCTGTTAGACAATTTATATGGGTTTTTGAGGTTAGTCTCTAGATTTTATATTGACCTGATATAATTTCTGGAAAAATATCGTCTTTCTTTCCTGAATTAGTTATTATGTAAAGACAGAGCCGTCCCTGGGGCGGTCGAGGCGGCGCCGCCGCACAGGCCCCCGACCGGCGGGCCTCCGCCCCAGAATTTTCATTTTTCTTTTATTGGTTTAAAATATTAAGATATGTATTAAAAATGTCTCCAATCTTATCAGTGAGAGTTGTAGCCTAGCAGTTGAGGGCTCTCTTCAAAAGTCCTTTCCTAGTCCCCATCTTTAAACAAAAAATAAACTTTTTTTTTCTTTTTTTAATTTAAACACAAAAACAAATTTGATCAATAATTTTTTTGAATATTGATTAATTAGTTAATTTTAATTTTTCATGTGAATAAAAAACGACATCTTTTTGTTTCTCGCACCGTGTCCTTAAAAGTATAGGAACTGTGTAAAGACATATGGTACTTTTGTGATTACAATTGCAACAAATTCTTGCAGGACGCTAAGAACAAAAATGTTGATAATATCCTTATATTATCCGGGGATCATCTTTATAGGATGGATTATATGGCCTTGGTGCAGGTATCCACTTTAACTACTCATGCGCTCCTTGTTCTTTTTTTTTTTTTGAAGAGAGTTTCTGATTGTCTCTGATCTTCAAACAGAATCATATTGACCGGAATTCTGATATTACTCTTTCATGTGCACCAGCTGGTGACAGGTTAGTTTAAATTCCTATAAATTGATATCTCATCATTACGAAGAAACAGCTAGCAATGGTTCTTTCACGTTAATATTCATATTGATATAGTACATTTTTTAGAAGTAAAAACATAATGTTTCTTTATACCTCATTGTGATTGTGTCAAGCTGAGATTAAGCTTTATTTTTCCAGCCGAGCATCAGATTTTGGGCTGGTCAAAATTGACAGCAGAGGCAGAGTTGTCCAGTTTTCTGAAAAACCAAAAGGTTCTGATCTAAAAGCAATGGTAGGTTTAGTTGAACTCTTTCTTTTGTTGTATTATATGTGCTGATTTCTTTCAACATTCAGACTAGTGGTCCTTTATAATTCAACTCATATACTGTTCGCGCTGCAGCAAGTAGATACTACTCTCATTGGATTATCTCCACAAGAAGCGAAGAAGTCCCCTTATATTGCTTCTATGGGAGTTTATGTATTCAAGACAGATGTACTGTTGAAGCTGTTAAAATGGAGATATCCTACAGCTAATGATTTTGGCTCTGAAATTATACCTGCAGCTATCGATGAGCAGAATGTTCAAGTAAAGGATCTTAGATCTTTCTATTGACATAATTTTTGGGAATTGAGTACATTATTTACTCAACTAAAAGATTATCTGTAGTTTTAACTAATTTATGCTGTCTTTTCAGGCATACATATTCAGAGACTACTGGGAGGACATTGGGACAATTAAATCTTTTTATGATGCTAACTTGGAGCTCACAGAAGAGGCATGTTGCGAAGTCCTTTTATGCCCCTCATCATATGCGATGAACTTATTTTGACTAGTTCATCTTTCATAATCTAACTGATTGATTTTCCATTGCAGTTACCAAAATTTGAATTTTACGATCCAAAAACACCTTTTTACACATCTCCTAGGTTCCTTCCACCAACCAAGATAGACAACTGCAAAGTAAGTGGGTAAATTGTGCCAAGTGTGTTGCATTAACTGTTCTTTTCTGGATTCTCATAGGTTTCCTTTTCTGCTTTTTTCAGATCAAGGATGCCATAATCTCTCATGGATGTTTCTTGCGCGAATGTTCTGTGGAACACTCCATAGTGGGTGAAAGATCGCGCTTAGATTGTGGTGTTGAACTGAAGGTTTGCATCGTACTCCTACTTTTATCTACCTTTAAGATTTAACCTTAACATGAGCATTTATTTTTTTTACTTGCAAAATGCATCCCTAATATTATGTTTCCTCAAACACATATTTTACTCCCATATCAGGATACTTTAATGATGGGAGCAGACTATTACCAAACAGAATCTGAGATTGCCTCCCTGCTAGCAGAGGGGAAGGTACCAATTGGAATTGGGGAAAATACAAAAATAAGGTAAATGGAAACTGAATTTAACAGTGAATATTTCAGGAGACTGACATGAAACTCGAAAATTCCTTCTTTGATGAATGTATTTCATTGACACTTGAGAATTCTTATAATTTGATTATGGTTTTCCTCATACAGGAATTGTATCATTGACAAGAATGCAAAGATAGGAAAGGATGTCGTGATCACAAATAAAGATGTAAGTTTTTTTCTCTTTTTTGCATCCTCCCTGGAGCGGAAGTTATCTTCCCATCAACTGTCCGCGCAGTCAAGTGCAAAACAGAGTAGAGCAAGCAACATTATTAGAATTAACTCTCACTGATGTTCTTTTCTTTTGAAACTTAGGGTGTTCAAGAAGCAGACCGACCAGAGGAAGGATTTTACATACGGTCAGGGTTGACCATTATAGCAGAGAAAGCTACAATTAGAGATGGAATGGTCATATGAACTTGGGAAGCATTTCTTGTTGATCTACTGGCGATCCATGGAAATCAAAATCTCAACGTGAAGAAGATCAAGGGTGACCTATTTCCCAACACAACCAAAGCACATTCAGCAGCTCACTCCCTGAAGGGAGCTTTCTGTGCTCATGTAAAAAGAGCAAGTATCGAGATACACGTCTAAAATAAAACTGAAGCTGCACCTCTAGATGCCTAGTTTATGCCGTAACAGTCAAATCTATACTGTAATAGGTGTGGCATTCTGAAGAATAATGGTAACTTATTACTCAACCTAGACTTTTGGTATTGTAAAAAACTCTACGTTAAAGAAATCTCTTATTGTGTACCTATTCTCTAAGCATTTGGAACGCAAGGATATCTATTTTGGACTATTTGTGCTTATTGTCTTTATATATTCTACATACTTCTACATTGAGTGGCAGAAAATAGATTCGTCTGAATTGTTTTGGGAAGTCCAATGGATGCTATACCGCATAGTAATCCAAAGAACTAAATGGAAAATATGTAATCTTTAGATATTAATCGAAAATTTAGTAGTAATAGTGGCATAATATACCTTGTGTGTAGGCTGTAGAGTAATGCGGCAGCAATGATGGTGGGAGGTAGCAGATAATCTATGAAATAGTTGAGGTGCGAGCAAAGTGACCCGCACACCATCAAAAAAGGAAAAAAAAACTTATTCATTTCTATTATTGCACAAGTATGTTAACCATTGTAATGTAAATTAGGATTTACTCTGATTTTTTTAAAATGCAAATTACCAGGGGTCATTTACTTTCCTTATCCCCTGGCACATATTCAAGAATTTATGATGTTGGTTTTAACAAGATCGTGCACCAGATGCTTTCCATGTTACTGAATATAGAAATATGGAAAATGGTTTTAACCATGGTTAAGACCATGTTTTCATTAATTAAATCTGGACCATTAATGTTAAAAATGGACACGTGTCACTCATCCAAGTAAGAACTTTGGGAAATGGAGTGAATAGGAAATGGAGATGAGCTAATCCTACTTTCAAAAAGATAAATGGGCATTGATTATTTTCATGAAGAAGGCAAGTACAATCTTGAACAACCAAATTTCAGTAATATTCAACTTGGATATACATCATTGCAAAACCAGGTGAAAAAGGAAACAAAGGAAAGGTCAGATCTGTAACAAAAGTCATAATCAATTAGCAGAGAGGGATATGTAGGAAAATAAAACTTCTCAAACGGATTATGCTTCCTATAGGTTAATACTCAATCTAAAAAAAAAAAACTGTCCGAGCTGAATAGAAGAGCACGCCTAAAGCTGTCAGCACCAGTGTTCTCCAGTAAGTAAAGTTGGCATAGTTCAACTGTCCCGTGAACTCGGTTTCAGACACAACAATCAAGACTGCACATAATCAATCACGATTATAGTTTACTCCAAACCTCTTTGGCATGTAATTACTGCAGTTTGTAGTTGCATACACACAGATTAAAGTAGCCAGGCAAGTAGCTTGTTCGAGAAACAAGGCATCTGGTGCTTTCATCATTATGTTTAAATACAAAGTAGCACCATCTAGGCAAATACAGAATCCAAATTAAAAAAATAAGACAAAGTACTTACTAGCGCCAACTATTTACATCAAGCTCCAAAATGCACCACGTCACTCGGTCATTAAAAGCCATGTTGATTTTTGAGCATGTTGGCATTATTGGCGGATCAAACTGAAGCCTAATAACTTTTGCTGCTTGATTTTTTCAGAAACTCCTAGTGTTCCAAACAACTAAAGTGCCTTTTCTATGGAATTCACATGGCTGAAAACCATTCATTGCCTTCCCCATGAGGGCCATGGCACCAAGGCTCGGAAGCTGCTTCTTCTGGAAATCATCAAGCTCCAACTTTGAGCTTTGAGGCTCGCAAACCACCACCGGTTGGGGCCTCTTTGGTGCAGTGGTAGCCCTATCATGAAGTAACCTTTGAATCCAAGTGTGTGAAGTCAATAACTCCAGATCTTTCTTGATAACGCTCAAAGAAGAAGTGTTATTGTGAGCCATCAATTCTTTACCATGGCGTTTACTAGATGCTAACTCCGAGTTAGTTATGGTTTTTGGTTGAGTAATTTTGCTAAGGAACTTGTGTGATTTCTCATGAGATGTCTCCCTTTCCCCTAGTAAACTGGAGCTTTTAGTACCAAAAGCCGAAGAACCAGAAGCACTCACTTTGAGGCGCTTAACCCATCTACTACTAAAGTCCTGTCCAAGAAGCCCTTCAGGACAAAGATCAGTTCTTGATGAACTGGGCCGTTCAGCACGGGCGAGTATTGATCCCAAGTCCAAACTTTCAGTTCTGGAAGAACTTGCCTCCATATTATCAGTTGGAGCAGGCAGCTCTAAGTTTATATCCAACTTGAACTGTTTGCGTCCAGCTTCTTTCCTGGAAAAGTCAAGTGCAAGTCGAGGAGGCGAATTTTGGTCCATTTTGTTCACCTGCAAGATATCCAATGGTCAAAATTGAGATATACTGCTTCTTGCTCGAGAGACTCAACTCTCAAATTTGCAATAGAATACAGGCCAAACGGACAAATATAGTCTCATTTGCCCACTTTCAGACTTGGTTGACAACGTGAGCAATAACATTTCCTATTTGCTGAAAAACCTGTTTGATTTTAAACTTACTATACAATGAGCGGGTGAAAGCGACCAACTCATTATTACTTGATTTCCCAGATTTCTCACATTATACTTGGCAACTAGCTGGTAGTAGGAAGAGAAATATGAGAGCAGTTAACAATACAAAATTCTAGATAAACCAAATACCCTCTTGACCTGGTTAGAAGATAGGAAGTTAAGAAAAATTAAATAAATCGCAAGATAACCTTCTTTACTCTGGAAGAACTTGTACCTGCAAAATTAGAGGAAAGACAGATTCATTATATGAGTAAAATTATGTACACTCAAAACAGTATATCTCAGATTAAACCTCTTTTTTTATTTCTTTTGAGTTAAAAATCTCTGACTATGCCTTCGAAAGTCTTTAGTCTTTGATCAGTTAAAACTTAGCAAGACAATAAATAAAAGAAACTCTGACAAAAATCTAAACCACTTATATTAGAGATTTAACGACAGCAGAGAATAGTACATACCACAAAGCTGGTTCTTCTCCTGAAACACATCCATGTCCATGGTATCCGTTTCAGCTGAAGATTCATTCTTTAACATAAATTTAGAAGGCTTACTGTCATCTATATTTTTTTTTCCTCGCTTAGAATGACCAATGGATTTAGATGGGTTATCATGATCACTTAATGATGCTTTCCCATTAATTTCTCTCCACATCCTAGAAGTACCGATGACTTTGTTTCCTTCCAACAGATCATCATCTGTTCCTTTTGTGATTAACAAACTATGAGTTGTCTGAGAAACGCGGGGAAAATATCCAGCCATTCCCGTTACGGAGTCCATAGTATTGTTTGTTCTCATTGTCTCTACATCAAGCAAAGGATGCGGTAGCTTTTGTTGGTCATAAGAACGACGATGTAACTCTTTTGATTCAGATACCTGGGAAGGACTGGATTCATTTTTTAAAAACTTCATAATGGAACCACCTGGAATTTTCTGGAACTCTTCTCCACCGAATTCCGGGACAAGATTTCTGTTTGTCGAGGGAGCATCTAGCAAGAATGTATCATTCTGCCTCAAATATGGAGTTAACATTCCCGGTCTTGGCACTTCTTTTGCAGCTAGAAATGATCTACTGATGAATGGTTTCTGCGTCTTTTCCCCTTCTTTAGTTATGTACTGGCCAGGATCTCGGTGTGGGACAAGATGAGATGCTAAGTGACTTGGATTATCTAGCAACGGCCTTGATGCAATAACGCTGCGACCAATGTCGTATGAATGATTTTTAACATTTTCACAAGGATTGTGCAATGGTAGGGACCAATTGCCTAGAGATTCTTTTGCAATGGTTCTTGAACTTGTTCTCAGACTCTCGTTAATGACTTCAAACGTTTGGGTTTCAGATTCTCTTAATCTTTTGACGGATTTAGAGAGCTTGGACGACATTGTCTCCAATTTAACAATTGACCGGAGAGGCTTAGAATCTTGGTCAATTTCCTTATTTCCAAGGTCAATAGGTGCATGATTGTGTGTTTCTGCAGTAGCATTGTAGCTTGTTCTAGTCCAATGTGCCATCCAGACAGATTGAACTGAATGTATAGACTTACCAGTTCTGCCATCACAATCCGAATATGAGTGTGTAACGCGATCAGACATGATATCTTGGCTCTAGAACTAGCTAGTTTGTACTAGTTTTCCTTCAGTTGTTCATCAAAAGGTTGCCTCCTTCACCTGGGAAAGAGAATTATACAGCCATAAATCAGATTATAATTGCTGAACCATGTGACCACATTATCTAAAAGCTTAAGCCGTGAGACTTGATACTTAGGACTGAAGCGTGTGACCATTTCATCTACAAGCTTAAATATTCAGAGAGTACAATTTTATTTACTTAATTCTATATCTTCAACAATAATCACATAATGTTTTCCACTGTTGATAGTTGGATGCTAGTGAAGACTATAATGTTAATTTAATACACACAATCCCAATTAAAAGACAACCATCAAAAGAAAAATATAGACATCAAATCTGACCAACTACATAGTGAACAAATTATCATCCCCACTTCAAAGATCCAATTTTGATCACTACTCATCCAAGTTGACCAACCTAAACACCCAAAAAATCAGAGTAAACAACAACAACAACAAAATACCCAGTGAAATCTCACAACGTGGGTCTGAGGAGGATAGAGTGTCTCTACCTTGGTACGTAGAGGGCTGTTTCCGGGAGACCTCGGCAAAAAAAAGAATATCAGAGAAAACATACATACTAAAAAACACAAGAACTTTCAAGACAATTGCCAGCTAAAACAGTTTCAAAATTCAAGTATTAACCAAACAAGTAACTCCAGAAATCATTCCATAAACAAGATCACATCTTTGGCAATAACAGAATATGAAATATTAGCAACTAAAAAATGAACTTACCAACAATAAGACAGATATTGAAAAAAACTTGAACATGGTACATGGATTTATAATTCATCGTACATAGTACTCCTATATGTATATGTTACCTACGTGAAGGAGAAGAGCATAAACTAGTGAAGGGGGAGATAAAGAAGCAAAGACCAATGAAATAAAGTGAAAAAGAAAAAGAATCACTAGTTTCATATCATTATGACAAAAACCGCCTTGTGAGCTGTTAACATATAGTCTCAGTGTACCTTGGTGGGTTCTACTTGTCTGCACTTTTAAGTTATTACAATAAAGAGTTATTTTTACCTAATTTGAAATTATGATAATTTGAAGTTGAAATTTTATTTAGATATGTAATCTGAATTTTTTAAGTTATATTTTTTTATAGATATAAAAATTTCATAAGTCATGAAAATTATTAAAATTTTCTCAATTCTTATATAATTTTATCAAATAAGCAAATCATAATTCATAACAAAATCAATACATTACTAGAAGAACTTTTTAAGAAATACAACATCAATTGATCAAATTTTAGGTCAATGAAAAATTAAATATAAGTTGTAATGTAACTACTTTTTAATATAATCTACTCACATGGTTGGTAAGAGTAAAATTTATTATAAATATACCATCAACATGTAGATCTTTTAATATTTGATATAAATGGTTGGTAAATATATCTATCGATCTATGATTCTATTTTTACAAAATATAAATTTACGAGTCAATTTTTATATTTTAAAATTTAGAAATCTCAAATTATATCTTTTTTAATGATTTGAAATTTTATCTTATGAGATAAAATCATATATCCAAACGTTATCGTGAGATGAAATTGCATATTCAAACGAGTACTAAACTCCTTAGGTGTTAGAGATCTAAATTTGCTAACAATCATAACGAATAGTTTCCAAAAGGATAAAAGATATATTCAATGATTCATAGGATGTAGAATTGTAGATGTAGAATAATAGTAGCCATTTCTTGGATTCTTCGAGGATATGGTAGTAGTACACATTACTATTCCTAGGCTTTCTTTGTCCCTATTGAATATCTTTCTTCTTTGATTTTTTATGTTTGATAGCTAACTTTATTTAATGAGAAAATCTAAGTAATAAAGATATACTATCTAAAAGGCTGGATTGTGTGGTGTAATTACCATGTTTACATAAGGATCTTTTTTCATGTGTAATTTGGCGTAAACATAAAATCTGTTGGTGAAAATACATTTAATAATAAAATGTATCCCAACAAAATCTTTGCACGTGAAGTTCATGTTTGGTCTGTAAACTAGATAAATGTAAAATGAGTTTAGTATGTTTCATAAATACATTTTCTAGATATTAAAGAACTAGGTCAATTAAAATAATAACGAGATTAAACGAGAGAGTGGATCATCCTGGCCTGGTATGTACAGAGCAAATATGCACAAAATATCTTCTATATTTAACTGCTGACTTGTCAGTAAATTTGAATATCTCCAAATAATAATATAATAATAATAATCCTAAGAACATGAAACGAAGTCGGCTATTACGGTCAAAGAAATAGAGCTGATGTCAAGCTGACTCATCAGGCTAAGCTCGGCTCAATTTAAGAATCATTAATTTATATTAAACAGTGATGACTAATTTTTTAATTAGGTATTTATTATTTAAAGTTTATTGGCTTAATTAATTCAAATTTATTAAACAAATAAAACATCTATCATCAAGAAAATTTTCATTATTAAAATTCTTGCTCTTACTTAAAATTATTATTATTAATTAAGAATAAAGAGATCTTAATCATCCGAGAACAATGACACAATGGGACATAAAATTACCTCAAACTATAGTTTTTTTTTCCTTTGGCAATTTAAAAGCCACGAACCTACTTCTCCTACCAGACATCTTCATGTGGTTTTTGTTATGCCACGTCAACCTTGTTCCATCTATTCCCCTTCATCCAATTGTACTGAACCTATTTGGGATTATGGGTCCAAATTAATCTGGTACTCCTATTTGTCTATGTTTTTGTTAATGGAACAGTAATTGGGATTTACTAACGAATTGCTTTTCCATAAAACAAGAAGAAGAAACACGACAATCCATTAATCGAAACACTTGTACCGTCTTTGTCACGTGAAATTCGATGCAATTGTACATAAATTATTGCATTAGCTCATGAAAATATAATCTATTAATCATTCAAATACGATCTGATTATTAATCTATTTATTTATTAGCTTAATCTATTTTGACTCATACAATTAAGCTCATCTAAAATCTAGACTAATATGTGGTCCAACTGGACCTATAATTTTTTTGTCAATTTTTTTTAGTTGTTTGATATGTGTCATATAATATAATAAAGGAAAAAAAGTTTTATAAGGTACTTATACAAATTATAGAAAAACATAGAAAGAAACTAACACTAAGTAAGAATTGGCGGGTTGAGTTATGATCCATTTTTTAGCTTATTTCAACATAAATAACTTTTGAACGGGTCAATGACCCATCCATTTATTAAAGAAAGCCTATTTTAACCTGCTCAAATTAAGCATTTATTTCCCTAGTTCCAAACTACCAGCTTATGTGTATTGTGTGCAGTTAATACTTGAAGAATAAAAATTTAACAGTCAGTGAAAAATCAAGCACACGTTCTTATGCCAATGGTTTATCGGAAACAATCACTATGTGGATTTCACTGAATATGTTGTTGTTGTTGATGCAAAATCAAGTACATGTGTACTGTGTCTATAATTTTGACATATTTGAGCAATAGCTCACTCACAGTCGTTTTTCAAAATACAAAATGTGTTAAAATATCGTTTATTGCAATTAAACTGAAAATTTTATTTTATCACTAGTGAATGTTTACTCAATTTGCTTGGTCCAGTTCAAATTCGAATAGGGCCCAATTTGTTTCAAATGTGGGCTTAACTAAGAAGGTACTCTTGGACTCTCGTTGAGCCCATTCATATATGGATGATGTCCTTGAAATAAAATGGGCCGGTCTCTTTTGAGAAGACCTAGGCCCTCTTTTATGGGTTGGATTCTTTTGAGAAGATCTAGGCCCTCTTTTTACTTGGCATAGCTAACTCTAAAATGTGTTTATGATTATTAACAACTATTTAATTTAATTACTTTTCATAGTAATATTGAATTTTCAATTTACCTATTATAGCTATATCAAGTAGCTTAGGTTTTATGGCTTAATTCTCCCTCACCTCTCTCTCCGTTCATCTCTCTCGGCTCTCACCTCTCTCTCTATATAGTGTCATATGGTGGAGGAAGTTCATCACCAGCCGACATTATCTTCTCTGGTGCCTCCGTCAACTCTTCCAGTGCCCTCCGTCAATCACTCCATCTCTTTTTTCTGGTTCTTGACTGTCATCGACGACCTTTCGTCAATTACTTCATCTTATTCTGGTTCACGACATTTAGTAGTCTCTGTCAGAAAATGTAAATCCGGTCGGCATTTAGTTGTCCAGTGAAGTTACAGTTGGGAGTCCGCCATCTCTATCGTGCCTCCGTCTCTCTCCTTCTCCATTGCTTGTTCACGCCAAAAAATGAAGACGCCTCTTCCTCCTCCACTGCATGTTCACGCCGAAAAATGAAGTCGTCTCTTTCTCCTCTACTACTTTTATGTATTTCGAAGGAGAAACGGTGTATTTGAATCAAATACACCCAAAATAATGTATTTTTAAAAGAATTTGAATGTATTTTTTTTAGTGTAAATATAGTTGTATTTTGTATTTCGCTGGAGATCCGATTGGTTTGATTGTATTCTTCCTTTTAAATATAGTGTACTTTGTATTTTTGCTGGAGATTTGACTGCATTCTTCATTACGTCGTTTTTAGTGCAAATACAATCAAATACATTCAACCTTGCGGTGTCCGACGACGACCTTGTTGATCGGAGCTCGAATAAATACGCTAAAATACACAGCTCCGTCGTATATTTAAATGCAGTGGAATACAATCATTTTTAATATATATATTCAAAGAAATTAAGATTGCATGTATTCAAATACACGCGACATTAAATAAGATTAGATATAACTGAACAATGTATGTAAATACATAAAATGTAGCTACTGATTGTTAAAAGCTCTTAAAGTAGTGTTTTTTGTAAGTTACCCTAAAATTTATTCATATTATTAAGAGTTGTGCAAATATAATTTAGGGGCTGATAAAATAATATACTATCATCCAATATTAATAAATTTAAATCATAATTTAACATTTTCTTATAATATTTTATGTTTTCTCTAATGGTATTTCAAAATTATGATCTAAGAAGTTCATAAGTTTCGAGAGAAATAAAAGAGATCATTTACTAAACGGTTATTCCAAGAAAAGGGCTACCTACATTATTTTCCCCTTATTTTTTTTATTACGGTGCTTAGCCAAATATGTGATTCTTTTTATTGAATTGTATTTTTTTGCAATATTTTTTATAGTAGACTATCAATGATTCTTAAATCATACACAAAAGAAAAGGAAAGAGAACAAATAAAGGGCAAATGTCTTTTTGCGTTTTTTCCAGAGATGATTAATAATGTTTACACATGAACATATAATAAAGCTAATTAAAGATGTAATTCTTGATGATTTAAATATCATGACCAATCAGACTTTGAAAAAAGAAGGTAACATTTTTTGTTTACGCCAAGCCAATGAATATAACATTTTCAAAGGATTTTATAGGAGAATTTAATAAAATTAAGTTAGTCATTAGGCACTAATTAAGATTCATTAAATAGTAAATTCAAGTAGAGAAGTAATACAATATAATAATATAAAACGATACATTATGAAACAATACAACTATCATTAATAGGCAAATAAAACAAAAATAAGTTAGGTAGTATTACTTATTAGGCATTAATTGGAAATTATTATCAAATCCAACTAGAGAAGCAAACTACATACTATTAATTAGGAGTACTTATTAACTAATCTTGTTATATTATAACCGGAGAAATACGCATAGTAAAATGACAAATAGGGGAAAAGGGGATAAAATCACAATTCCCAATTGTAAAACAGATAAAAATTGCATCGCTCGTCGGCAAGGTCCATTTTTGAGTGTATAAGAAGCACAGATCCGATCGAACACTCAAACATCTCTTTACTCACCCCAAGGTAATTTTCATATGTTTATTTTCAATGTTGGATCCATATTTATCTAACCGTAACATTTATGTGACCCGAAACCCTAACGTCGACTTCCACACACACACGTTTATGTGATTTCCATATTGCTGTAAACTGTAGTACGTTGATTTTGTATAAGTTTATTATTTACAATGTTTCAGATCTGATTATTATTGTTGTTTGAAATATATAGATTTTCGTTTTTTTTTTCTTTTGGGGATAATTATTTTAAGGCGATCATAGCTCTTTTGGGCGTCTATAAGATTAGGAGAATTAAAATGTGTTTGAGTTATATTCATTTCCATGCGTTGTTTGGAATCTATGTTGGAAGTAGTGCATTTTTGGAGAGCCCGACCAACATAGTCTGGAATAGTAATTTAAAGCTGGGCTCCATCGGGTATGGTCTGCGTACAACCTAGTCTCCCCAAACCCCACTTGTGTGATTACATGTATGTTGTTCCATTAGACTAAATGAGTTTGACTTTAGGGAACTAATGGAGGATTATACGGTGTTGAATGCACGGAGGGTGTTGAATGCACGGATTGTTACGGGGTTAGTCAGTTCAGTCGAACTCCTCAAAGTTTGCTTTGGTCAAATTGAGTGTTATAGTCTGGATATCGTTAAGATTAAAAGAAATAAATCATGTTAAGTTATTTCCTTTGGATCTTTTGAATGTTTTTATCTCTGGGTTCCACTGGGACCAAATGAGCTTGAATTTAGGGAACATATGGGGGATGTAGAGTGTTGAATGCACAGATTATTATGGGGTTAATCAGTTCAGTCGAAACTCCTCAAAGTTTGGTTTGGTCAAATGAGCTGAGTCAGATGGATTAAGGAGTGGGTCATAGTTCAACGCGTCCAAATCAAAAATCCTTTTCCATGTATTTTGATTTGGAAGATCCAAAACAAAAATAGTGGTGCTCTCTTTTAATTCTAGCTAAATAGTTGAATTGCTAAAAAATACTAGTTTATTGGATAATACAGTTAAATTATATCCTACATTTGGAATGACTTATATATTTTCCTTTTCCCCCTTAAAATTCTCTTATGGCTTGTGACTACTAGCTGAAGTTGAACCAACATTTTCGATGAGTTTGTTTTAAATCTTATAATAAGTACATCACTAATTCAACCCTGCCTAATTTGGAAGAACTCCGATGATGTTCCATCTGAGATTGCAAGCTTCTGTTTTTTCTTGCCTTGCATTTTCAAGTACTGTTGACCGGGAAAAAATGTGTTTTCTGTGGATTATTTCTTAGCATGTCACTTTGCTAGCAAGTTTAGGTTGCTCTAGTTCCTTATAAAAAAAAGGTTGCTCTAGTTGATTTTTTTTTCAGTGTGATAGTTGTGTGCTTTTTAATGAATTCTAGGAGGGTATTGTAACTTTCTAGTAACAAGAAGGTGGTGTATGCCAATGATTGATATTATGGTGGGTGGTCTGAGCTATCAGTTTTTTCACTAGCGTTAATTTCCTAGTGTTCTAAGCATTAATAGAATTCAAAGTCCTAATTCTTCTATTTCTTAGCTTGAGCAAATAGTGCACTCAGTTGGCATTGTATATCTAGCTGTTTCTAGCACTGTCTTCCTTGTGTTAATCTTATTGCATTGATATATGGCACTTTTAGGATTGTGAAGTTGAGTTTCTATGGAGGGAGTTGGAGGTGATGGTCCCTCAGCAGCTGCAGCATTGAACCAGCGGAGGCTTGAACTTTCAAAACTTTTTCAATACTATTTAGATAAAACTACTCCTCATGCTACATATAGGTGGATTGGGACTTTTGTCTTAGCGTTGCTTTATGCTCTGCGGGTTTATTATGTTCAAGGATTCTATGTTGTTACCTATGGTTTGGGCATCTATATACTCAATTTGCTGATCGGTTTCCTATCACCTCTTGTTGACCCTGAGCTGGAATCTTCAGATGGACCTATGTTGCCAACTAAAGGTTCAGATGAATTCAAGCCTTTCATACGTCGCCTCCCGGAGTTCAAGTTCTGGTAATAATTCCTGCTTATAATGGTTTTTGCGTTGCTAATTCCCCGTGAAAGGGTTTTTCATCTGTACATTATATATTATCTTGTATCAGAATTGCTTCAGTTTGCCTTGTCTCATAGTTAAATGTTTCCATTGGTCTTAGCTCTCTTGGTATACTTTGAATAGTACTTGTTGATGCAGTAGAACCTCCTTGAAAATGTGTATTTGAAACCTGGATGAATTTTTTAAGATAGTTGCCTTTTTTCAATCATAACAGCCATCCCTGTACTTGTGTCTCCCATTGAAACTTCTAATATTTGGCTTTCCAGCGTTAACATCAACATTTACCTTGAACCAGCAGCATGACCATAGATTCAGCTGTTTCTAAATGCTGCTCAGAATATTCTGCATTAAGTTGTACCTAGCTAACATAGTGATTTTTAGAAAAAGGAAGTTGCACCTCACTAACATATGTTATGGTTCTGTATATATGAACCCTTTTCCTCTTTTTGATTTGTTACACAATATATGTACTTCAAAAATCTCGTAAATCATAGAAACTAAGATGCATGTCCTGCACAGAAGGACTTGGATTTAATGTCCAATTTTCATGTATTAAATAGGATTGGTCTATGTGATCCTTGATGAATCTGTCCCATTAAGAGTTGGTTACTTCAGGATCAGGAGGTTGCCAGATTGGTTACTAATACCCTTTCAAATAAATATTTACCCAAGGGGCTGTCACGGTTGTTATAGAGAATATTGGGCCTAGTGCCTGACAGCTGGTGGTCCTTTTGGTGTTTGCTTGTTTTGTAATCTTTTCCGATTACTTTGATTTCTTCGGTTTTGTGTTCCTTTACAAGGTCTTCCACCACCTCAAAATTAACATGGTGTGTCATTTGTGCATGAATTTGTTGTTGTGAAACACATGTATTTTTGCATAATTTGCATATTGACCTTGTGCTGGCTAATGTTTTGCCTGTGAGAAACAGGAATTGAAGAAAGGCGGAGATTTCTTTTTCTTTAAGCAGGGCATTACCGGACAGGCCTGAATAGAGTGGAATGGATACAAAATATTCATATAGCCAACCCCTATTAGCCTTAATTGAAAAAAATAACAAACCCAACCAGTTGGGATTGGGTAGTTGATTGATAGTGTTAATGTCAAAAAGCTAATTCAATGCAGTGCTATGCTTTTGTGATTACCTTTAAACACAGCATAAGAGAGGTTTTATGCTTGTTTTAGGCCATTAAGTACTTTCTTGAACCTTTTGATTGTAGCAGCAATATTTATTATTTTTTTCCCTTTCAGGTATGCCATAACAAAGGCTTTCTGTGTGGCATTTGTCATGACTTTCTTTTCCCTTTTTGATGTTCCTGTGTTCTGGCCTATATTGTTGTGCTACTGGGTTGTTCTTTTTGTCCTTACCATGAGACGACAAATTACACACATGATTAAATACAAATACATCCCATTCAACCTTGGAAAGCAGGTAAACCTCAATAGCTATTGAGTAGTTTTATATCTCAACTAGTAGAAACTTTAGGTTACTAGTCTCATTTTAAGATGTTTAACATAGTTTCTTTTGTTATTGCAACAGAAATATTCTGGGAAAAGGCCATCAACGAGTGGCAGCAGCCCAAGGGCCGACTGAACTTTTGCCAGTTCTGGACCAAATGGAGGGGGAGGCAGGAGCAAGTGAAGAAGGAAGAAAAAGAAAACAAGATGGATTGCTGCATATTTTAGTCAATGTGATTTGTACTTACATTATACTTTGACCCAAAAAAGGAGAAACAAATGTAGTAGTTTGTCAGCGTTCTTTTATTGTTTTCTTTTCCAGTTTCCTGGTCATCTCTGGTAATCTTAATCTAATTTTGGGACATAGAGAACCAGAGTTATTTCCTTGTTTGCAATAGAAGTGTCGCATACAGGAGAATGATCTTTTGTAGTCACTGGCAGTGGAATTTCTTTGGCATATGAAATTTACATTCGTTATTAGTAACCTGTATTTTATGCATCACCCTCTGTGGGTTGTTCAAGATCCAATTTGTCAGCGTACAGCTTAGAGTTGCTTAATGTGGTGTTACTAGTATATTGTGAAGTGACTTCATTGCTTATGTTTTGTCTTGAGGCAATTGCATCTGATTGAGTCACGTTCATTGCAACAACACCACGCCTCAATTGCAAGTAAAGTTGAGGTCGGCTATATTAATCCTCATTGTCCATGTTATTTCATTTAAGCTCATACAGATCCGGTGTGCACTCTTTCGCTTCCTCTTCATCTCTTGCTCAGCCTGAAGCAGGTTCTTTAACCAGAAATAAGGCCTTGCAACGGCAAAAAGAAAGTAATATAAACTGCTGTTTTAAGCCAAACTTCTAATATCAGATTAGAATTAGATTCCTTCTTAGAAACTCGTAATTCTTTCTCCAGGCGATCTGATGTAAGATTTTATGGAAGCTATGGATATCGTAACTATATTTATAAAAAAACATAAGAAACCTGCATTAAGTCTAGAAAAACAAAAGAGGCTGCACACTAATATAAAACAAGAGAAAGACTTCAGATATTGTTAAAAATAAAACATGAAACATATGAGATGCTGCGAAAGAGAACAAAAGAAGTTATAATCTGGTTGTGCAAAAGGTTTCTTTTCAATAGAATCCACCCAGAAGTAATCCAATACAAGAACCTTCTAAGTTATATGCACCAAACTCCAACAGAAAATATAATGAGCCAAAAATCCTAGGTATTTGTCAACATGTCATTCTATTTTTCCTGATATGTGTATAATGTATTACAATATGACATGGGTTCAAATTTCATATCCCTACAATTGATCAGTATGACACAAACTATCAGCTATAGATCATAGCATGTTACAAAATGTGTGGCAGAATGAAACTATTTGGCCAAGCTTACTCTGATCCTACATTTGCTAAGCTTGCTCTCTGAACTTCTTGTAAATATCGCCTTTATAGAATTTTCTTGTTCTAAGCACCAAAATGTATGATACAATGCACCCTACAAAACTTGCTGCAGCAATTATCAGAAAAGAAGACCTGTAACACTCGATACCAATGCATGTCAAATGATCCCCTGGCTTCATATATAGTCCCAAGGCTTCCATTTGCTTCAAAGCTTCCTTATCATAAAAATGACCAACCAATCTAACATTGAATACATAAGCTCCAATTGGACTAGCTGCTCCGCCAAAATTGAGCAGCGTTGCATAGTGTTTCAGTCCAAAAAGTTCTGATATGATGGAAAATATCAAAGGTGCCATAGCTCCAAAGCAAAATCCAAGTATAGCCAATGCAATATCAAGAACGCTTGGGATTCCCATTGCTATAAGAATATGGCCAAAGCAAGATAAAAGGAGCACAAAAGTGAGCATCAACGGACGAGGAACTTTATACTTTGTCAAGAAAATCTCGGAGACAAAGCCCGAAACTACTCTCCCAAGATAACCCCATATACTCACTAGTGAAGTAAATGTTGCAATACTCGTGTTAGGATATCCTAATGCTTTACCAATTTGGCCTATGTTATCAATAGCAGTCAACGTTCCACCAGCTCCAAAGATAGTAGTAATAAACAAAATCAACATGTCAATACTCAAAAGTGCTTGCAAAATTGTATAGTCTTCACCTCTCTCCGGTGGCTTAAAAACATTCTTGTACCATAAAACTCCTTTTCCCTGATTTCTTGAAGGTACCTTCCCTTGTTCTAATCCTTTCAATGGGAAAGAATCATCTAAAACTTGTTTCCTTCCTTTCCCAAGTTTCAACTCTTCTCTAATTACAATAACTATCGGCGCAAACAACAAAATCAGCATAATACAAGAACTCACTCTATATTCAACCAAACTAAATGCTACCCTACTTTGAAAAATAGTGATCATTAATAGAAATCCGGCAAGACTAAGTGATATATAAAGAAGCTGATAAAAAATCTTGACCTCATTTTCTTGACGACATATACCCCTCATAACCCTAACATGTTTAAGCAAACTACAACAAACAAATGGTGGCAACCAAGCAATTAACAAAACCAAAGATTTCGCATTATTCCCATAAATTGCATGAAACAATTGTGTTATAATTGCACCACTTAAACCAACAAACCCTTTTAATAACCCTATCACAATTCCCCTACTTTCAGGGAAATTCTTAACACAAGTAACTAAAGCACCAGTATTAGTAAAAGTTTGTGAATTTGCACCAATCATTAAACATAAACACATTTGCCAAACATGGGGTTTGACAAATTCATCACCATTGACTGCTAACCATAAGTAAATGTACCCAGAAAAATTCATAACTGATCCAATTAAAAGAACAACCCATGGTGGACAAACTTCATTAATTAGACCAGCAATAATACCAACATTGGCACCAACATCCTTAAAGAAAGATAATAAATTTAAGGTTGTTTGATCATAACCTAATGAGGATTTGACATGTTGGGAATAAAGACCAAATAAGTAAGTGCCACCTGAAACAGACAAGATCAAGATTGAAGTGAAAACAGTGAACCATCGACCGTTAAGGATGATGTTGTGGGGGCTTGAGTTTTTACCCCAATTATTGGAACTGAAATCTGTTGTCATCTGTTTTCAGTTTGAAGACTGTTAGATCGGGAGTTTCGATCTGGTCAATGCCAATGGCTTTGAAGTTCCATCTTCATGGGAGGTTTTAGTATTTGTACAATATTGTTATTTGTTAGGGGTGAAAAGGGAAAACTCAGTAGTAGTAATTAATTTATATTATCACTTTTTTCCCTTTATACATTTTATTGGGTTCGAAATTTTATACATCCATAGTGATTTTTGGAAAAGTTATATATTTCGCATTTACGCTAGCTAATATACATATATTATAATTAATTATATATGCCTTGTATTTTTTGAGCAAGCGGTTATTTAAATTAATTTCTCATTTTTTTATACTATTAAGTTAATGAAATATGTCACATTTTTAGTTTGCGCATAAGGATATAAGGATAATAGGTAGTTGAATGTTGTAGTACTTTATGGGAGAGTGGCATGGGTATGGTCTCCTCTTCCCATCTTCTCCTTATGTATTAGTAGTATTAGTTAGTATTCGTGTAATATCTTATTATTTTAATTTTCACTATGTTACTTTATTTTGCTTTGTTTATCTTGCTATTTTGCTGACGGTATTTATCTTTCTATATATCATGCTTTAATTACCTTTGTTTTGAGCTAGATGTCTATCGGAAATAACCTCTCTATCCCACAAAAGTATGGTAAGATCTGCGTATATCCTATCCTTTCTAAATCCAATTGTGAGATTACATTAGATATGTTGTTGTTGTAAGTAGATGTCAGTGGTACGGTTCGGTCAGTTATTTTAAAAAAAATTATACCGCATCAAATTTTTGGTTAATCTACAAATATAACCAAAATTAGACTTTTCAAAACCGTTCCAATCCTCTCGATTTTTCTTCGGTATCGGTACGATTCGGTTAATTTTTGGTTATTTATTTGACGTCACATTACATAAAATAATAATAAATTTTAATAACATATAAAGTATACAATTCTTTAATAGAATGCCTTGCGTGGTATGTAGCATATCTGTTGCCTCTTCTTTTCTGTATAAATTCACCTAATTATATGATATTTATTGATTCATATATAATAGAAATAATTTTTGACCTCACATACGGTAACAAATCAATTTCCAGCCCAAACACTGATGTATATTATAGTTACTAGAACATAATTACACCGAATATAGGAAATACTAATGGAATAAAGGACAATAATTACGGGAAATTAAAGGAACAATGAAGGATAACCAGAAGGGGATGAATAATATAGACTCAGAGAGTTGGAGATGAGAAACTCAGTCTTTTGCCTAAGCATCACAATTTGCATAACGATTCTTTCTAATCCCAAGTCTTATTTAACCAATTCAGTTGCTAATTGGGTCAACTGGGCCTGGATCCCAACTAAGACTCTCCAACATTTTAATCGACCCGATAATCCTAATTAAATCATTATCATTCATCCCTTCTTGCCCATAGGCACGAATAGAATTAGCTTGGTTCACAACAGATATCAATCCGTAAACTTTTTAAACAGTTAGCATGTTTGACTACTTCTATTAATATTTTGAATTAACAAAATTTAAAGGGTAGAAAGAAAAAAAAAAGTCACACAACAAAGTTTCGTGCAATTATTTTTTTGTTGAACAAGTATATTGAGAAGAGGTAAGTTGAGAAACAATATTGAATCCTAAACTTTAAGCAGTAAGTCGTGTAACTCCCACCAAGCCCATGGCCCAAGGTGAAGTTTTTAATGCTTTATAATTTTAAAATTGACATAAAAATTATATATATATATATATATATATATCGGTTCTGTTCAATATTTTTTAATAAAATAAAAAATCTACCTAATTATTCGGTACGGTTTTAGTTTATACTAGAACCCTTAGGTTTTACTAAAAAAAACCTACAAGTCGGTTCGGTTAGATTCGGTTCGATCGGTTTTCGGAATAGTTTTGACACCCCTAGTCTAAGTTATTCAAATGTCAATTACAGGTAAGTCTTCAAAGTAAATGCGGATTAATAACGTGGAAAGTATTGGAAAATAAGTTGTTATATATAATTGCTTAAACTGCACTGACAGAATGATTCTTTCTTTATATTGTTGGTGGGCATAATTTGGATCCATTTTTGACAGGAGTATAATTTTGTGTACTCAATGCTTAATTATCACGTTTAATTATTTTAGGTAACTTAAGAGGCAATATTATGTAACTATATGTAGGAAATTTGAGTTGGTAACGTGAAAACAAAAGTAATCGGAACTAATAACCTAATCCGAGAAAAATATCCACACATGATCATTATCAATTTGGCCACATATAGTTAATAGTCTCTACTCCTATCGATTGTCCAATTTCAAGATTAGGGTGGGCAACATTCGCAAGCATTTCCCCTTAATTATTATCAATCTATGACATAGCAAGAGCTAGAAAACCTAATAAGTTGTAGTAAGAGAGTAATGTACAACAAGATTTATCAACAAGGGATGCGGTTGAGTGATTAGTATTCCTTCATCTTTCTCGGGTTTGAGTCATCTTGGGTATGGAGTCACCTTTGTTAGGGAGTGTTTTACCCCTCAATATGGAACTTTCCGGCACGAATTCGGATTTAATCGGGGCTCAATGAGGATACCGAACACCGAATGAGAAACAAAAAAAAACACAACAAGAATTAGAAAACCTAATAAGTTGGAAAGAAAAAGACCAAGTTATTACACCCAAAAATAATTGTTAAGGGATTTAAGTACTAGTGAGTGGAAATTAATCAAGACATACCTAAGTTGTTGAACGGTACTAACTAGTTTCCTCCCGCATCGAGTGTTGTAAAGAAAACAAGCAGAGAGAAAAGGCATAAGTTGAGCCAATCAGCTTGAAGAAAATCACACCTTTCCCGGCCTGTTGGCTAATATCAAGTGTAGTATATGTTCTTTATCAGTGACAAACCTAGAATTTGAGCCAAACGGGGACACTACTATCTAAAATATGTCAATTACTAGCGATAAAGTCTAGACGATGGACTAGATCTATATTAGTCATTAAAAATTGAAATGGGAAAGCTTTACTGTTTCAAAAGAATAATTCGTTGGCTTGAACTCTATCGCCGAAAAAATTATTGAGTGTAGACGATGAACTCGACCGTGAATAACGTTCTTGATTGAGTGATTTGTGAGAATGGAAGAATGAAAAAGTTCTATCTTCATTGTTTACATTGGGAAGAATGAAAGATGGGTTTAGAATTGCGAAATGACTTCTCTTCTATGCTAAAGTATGAAAAGAACTGAAAGTTTGGGGTTTTTTAGGGGCAAGGATTTAATCCAAAGTTAGGGTGAGAGTGGGACTTAAGGATAAAAGAAGTGGGGGAAAATGAAAAATAATTTAGAAATCAAAAGGTTGGGTACACGTTGACAGAGTCCAGTGTAACTAGTCCCGGGCTTATAATTTGTAAAGCAGCAAGCAAATCAAACTCCCAAAAAGAAAAATTAAGTGCTTGTAGCTCGAACTCGCACACTCAAGGGCCTTAGGGGCCCGAAAACCAGATGTACTAATTGAACAGATATATCAAAAGGGTCCTTTTAAACTATATTCTAGTTCTTTAATACGCATATATACATATTTTTTTCCCAGGTTAACGGGGGGCACGTGTCCCTCCTAATAGAGTTGGTCCGCCCCTGGTTCTTATCAGTTTAATATCTGATATATGGGTTATCGACTCATACGATATTTTTTAGGGAAAATGTCCATCAAGGTAGCTTGCTACTTGAGTCTTCACAAGTCGCCCATGGGCCTGGCACACCCCACCAAATCTAGTATAATCTTATTACCATAGTATACATCAAGAAAATTTAAGTTATGGTTTTGCCTTATGCAACTTTAAGTACATAAAGGCTAAAAAAGAAAAAAAGAAAAATAGTGTTATAAAACTATAAAAATGTAATAAGAATATTTGTAGAGAAAGAGAGAATAGAGGAAAGTTCTTTATTTATCTTGAGGGATATTAATACAATAAATGAAACATCTCTATTTATAATAGAAAACTGATTTGGTTCCAAAGTTACTAACTCTAACTTACAAGATAGACATTCACAATAATAATAAATGTTTATAACACTTGCACTTGAATGTCTATTTGGTAGATACTGTGCCTCGTTAAAACCTTACTAGAAAAAAACTCAGTGAAAATAATTTTGGTGAAGGAAAAAGAGTACACATCTCTAATAATACGCATTTGACTGCCTCGTTAAAAACCTTACAAGAAAAACTCAGTGGGACTAAAACCTTGTACGGGTAAAAGAGTACAACGCATATTAACTCCTCCTGATGTGAACTTCAATCCAAATACTTGAGTCTTCACATCCCAATCTTGTGCATCATCTTTTCGAAAGTCTCAGTTGGTAGAGACTTAGTGAACAAATCAGTCATATTATCACTTGAACAAATATGTTGCACGTTGATATTATCATTCTTTTGGAGATCGTGTGTGAAGAACAACTTTCGTGAAATATGTTTTGTTCTATCTCCTTTTATGAATCCTCCTTTTAGTTGGGCTATGTATGTTGCTACGTCTTTTATCTTTGGATAGAGTTGCATTAGCATATAATATTGTTTAAATCACTCCAAATGCATTTCTGACTTTTTTTATAAACAAATGTTATCTTTATATGATTTGATTGTCATGTAGAACGCGTTGTAATTCCTCATAGGGATAGCTAAATATATAACTGTATCAATTGTATAAAGATATGGCACTTCATGACCAAAGAGTTTTGCAAGTTTCTCAATTCAACTTCGACATCAGATAATCTATTATTTTTTAAAACTCTTCAAGAGTTCGAACAATATTCAAGTAATCAGTTTACACTCATATGGATGTAAGGATAATAGAATCATGTGTACCCTTAGTCAATGAATATTCATCATCTTGTTTGTTTTAATCCATATAATGAACATATTTTTAAAATATGTACATGCTTCAGCCATTTAAAATTTATCAAGAATTTTCATATAAATTTTGTCAAGTGACAATATTCATTAGTATTTAAATGTGTGACATTTTATGATATCGGGACTGCAAATCCAATAAGCTTTACCCTTATCAAGATGTCATTTCATTTGGTAATAATTTTTAAGTCAGCATGCTTTAACAGACGTTGAATTCATATTCTCACAATTTTTTTTACAATATTGCGCTTTATTGTACCTTAGATATCGTCGACGATATATCATTTGTATCGGTTCGCAATGTGACATAATTTATTGAGATCTCATCACTTTCATTATTTTAGGTACCTAAACCTCCCATAAGGTTTCATGAAGTGTTGTGTCGTATGCTCTTCAAGAGCACATTGCCTCATAATTATAACAATTTTGATCATTTGCTTCTCTTTCATTTCGAGAATTATTGCATTTGGAACCAATTGATCTACCATGCTTCATGCAAGTTGCAGACTCTGTCCTTCAGAGACATTAATTTAATATATGCATTTTACAGCTTAAATATGAAATTAATTTTAGGTCAGCAGATGCTTATAGCATTTTACTTGAATTATTTTTGAACGAGGATCATACTAATGATAATTTACAACATATTTCATAACGCCTTATTCCTCCCCCTTATGTTAGAAAAACTAACATATATCCCATATTCTATGGAGAATTCATCTTTCTGCATCATGGTAGATTAATTAATCATATACCACACATAAAAAATTATTAGATGGAAATATCTGATTCCTAACCCTGAACCAATTGTGAGGGGAGAATTTATCATAATTTATTGGTCTGAAACATACAAATGATATTGTATGCAATATATCATTTTCAGACCAACACATGTTCTCATAAGCAACGATTTAGCTATTTATTGGAGGCATTCAAATCCAAACCATCATTAACAAGATGAATTATCTTGATTACATAATCTGAAAACTGTGCTCTCAACTCAATTATTTTGAGCAAGTAACTTTGTATATGTCAAACTACGGGTTGACAATAAACGCACATGTGACCGTCTTATCGATACATCCATTTAAGATATCACATAACAGGTGAACGAGCCCATATTCACCTTTTATATTTTTCCAGAATTTAAGGAATTCAATCTCAACATTAGCCAGTATAATCAACTTATCATGAGAACAAACAACAAAATAAATTCTTGAAGAACCTTCTAGTTCTTCAATTATTCAATCTGCACATCATATTTGAACCGGGATGGCTAAATCGGTCATGCCGACTTGTAAAATTATTTATACTAGTAAACTTCAAGTTTATCACGCAATGTGCTATTTGTTTTAGTAAACTTCTGGTTTACTATGACATGAATTATTTTTCTTTTTGTACCAATTAACTTCTGGTTTATCGTGACAGATAATTTCATCATGCTTATATTTATGTAGTATAATTTGGAGAATAGAGAGGGTAACATACATATTTCATCCCACTATGATTTTGAAGATATTTAATCATTCCATCATTTATAGCTTCAATATGATAACCATTTACTTTAGTAAACTTCGGGTTACTACAACTTGTGTTTCGATCATAACAACTTCGTATATTACAATCTAGAACGAATGACATAATGTTATATAAGCTTTTCAGGATCCTTTAATTTATTCTCCATAATTACATATTGTTTGGACACTACTAGTGTCATGATCTTCTAGATAAATAGTTAGCTCTTCTGGAGCCCTTAGAAAAAAATGCAACCAAATGAATATTTTAAAATTCATAAATGACAAAAAGTAAACATTAAGTTATACGGTCTTTGATACTTCTATCATCAACTTCTATGATAAATATTCCCTTCAGGGAGAATACCCATTAACATCTGAATATTTTATATCAAAGCGGCAACCACATAATTATTTGTTTCTTCATGAATTTTTTCCTCTTTTTGTATGAATTGTGATTTCCTACAGGAAAATCAACAAGTAAACATGATATATTAATGTGGTTATAGTCGAAAGTACTCTATAAAATTTGTATCATTTTGCCTTAGAATGATACATAACAGAAATATCCAAGATAATTTGGCATGCGATAGGTACATGCAACAATGACCTTCATACCACAAAATAACATTTATATCATTTGTTATTTTATCTCTTCATGAGGTGTGTTGTAGTATTTCTTAATTCACTTCAGGGAATAAAACTTGATCATTTAGATGAGCTTTATACATAATTTTCAATAGCTGCTTATTTCTCTGAACCACAAGAAACACCGCTTCAATATATTTCTCAAACCTTTTTCTACTTGTCAAAAGTCATAACAATACTTCTAGACCACTAAAATACACATATAACGATTCCTTAGTAGTACATTCCAATATTTTAAGGAAATTGCAGCAGATTAAATATAGACATTCCTTTATTATTTTGCCACCTTAAATAACTAAAATCGTAGATTGCAGAAAAATAAGAAAAATCTTTAGATGCATTATAAAGTTACAACAGATTTTGGGCAGAAAATTCTATTACTTCACTACTCCATAAGTAAATTTCAAAGTTGAACCTTTTGGGAAGTAAAGTTCAAAACTTTACTATTTAGGTAGTAAAGTTCAAAGTCTATTACTTTAGTAATAATAATTTTTAAAGTTTTACAACGGCAGGAATAAATTTCAAAGACTTTAAAGTTCCACTACTTCGGGAGTAAACTTCAGAGTTCTACTACATCTGGAGATTTTTTTTTAAAATTCTACTACCTCAGAAGTAAATTTAAGAGTTCTACTACTTCGAGAGTAAATTTCATAGTCTTACTACTTTGGAAGTAGTAAAGTTTAAAGTTTTATTACTCTCAAAGCACTACTACTTTTAAAGTTTTAATACTTCCGGAGTAGAGTTCAAAATTTTATTACTTAAGGAGTAGAGTTCAAAATTTGCTACATCGGGAGCAGATTTCTGAATTTGCTACTTCGGTAGCAGATTTCTGAGTCTACTACTTCAGGAGCAGATTTTGAGTTTTTTTACTTCGGGAGTAAAGCTTAGAATATTTTTTTCTCCATTATTTCACCTCTTTTGGAGGTGAGTCGTGATAATTTACAACCAAATGCATGCCCGTATATAAGCTTTACTACATACTGCACATTTACTTCAGGGAATAGATCTGTATTTGTAACGTTTATCAAAAGTTTTCATTTTTCATGAATGGAATTGAATCATCTGAACGCGTTCTAAACATATCAAATTATGATAGCTTAATACGTCTTTTAAGATATTGCTACTTCAGAAGCAAATCAAGACATATAACTTTTCTCTAATATACATTCAATTGTAATCACGATAAGCCTATAATAATATTATCACTCTCGGTGATTATAGACATAAAATATAAAGAATATTTCTCTCCAATCTCACGAGATTGCCTGCATCGCTAGTTGACTAAAACACATGATGATAATTATAGATAATGGACACATTTATTCAAACTAAAGGACCAAAGAATATAAGTAATATAGTATTCCTTTGGATCAAAAAGAGTGTTTATTTAGTTTTTTTTCTTGAGTAAAAAAGTGTGTCTACTTATCAAATTAAGAAATAATCTTATTTTTCCAGATTTGCCTCTATTAAGTACTATGTGATCAAATCCCAATATATATTTAATTAGGGTCAATTTAGCCAAATTACTTTTTTTTATTTAAGAATTTAAATTTTTTTAAGAGGTGTGCAAATAATTAAGTTAATACTCTTTTTTAATCCGAATGAAGTAATACTTATCTTGTGATTGTAGAAGGATTTCATTATTGGTAGAATTCTCATAGTCACCAACTGCCGCTAGCAAAAAAATCACATCACATCCGGAATCTAATTTGCCGAGTTCCCCTTTAATTATCCCAATGAATTCGACTAATTAAACCACACATGTGGGGAATTGTGTTGTCTTAAATTTAGAGCAATTGTGCTAATAACGTGGAACTAATAAAAATAGAACAAAAATATTATGGAGAAAAAAAGGAAAAAAGAAAGTTCTTTATTTCCATTGAGGGATATTAATACAATGAAGGAAATATTTTTATTTATAATAAAAAATTGATTTGATCTCAAAATTATTAAACCTAACTTTTCTGATAGATATTTTCATAATAATAATAAAAATTTATAACAAATAGCTTAAACTCCAACAACGACCGTAATAAGTGGATTGCATGTTGGTTACATACTCATAATTGATATTTACTCTATTTCCATTATTATAACTTGACTATGTGCGTTTTGAGTTTAGACAATTTATAGTACCATTATAGTATAGTCAAATTTCTTTATAACAATATTGTTGGGTTCAAAATATTTAGACTGTTATAGCGAATGACAGTTATACACTTATAATAACAGTGACATTTAAATAATATTTTGATGTTATAGGTAAAAAAAATGCATAAAATCTAATTTTTTATTTTTAATTGCCAAATCCTAAGCTTAATCACATAACGAAGAAAAATCTTTTAACGATGAAAGTATATATTTATATAATATACTTTGTCATAAATAGTGTATTAAACTATCAAAATATTTCGTTAAAATCTCGACACTTATTATTGGTAATCATAGATATTTTATTTTTATGAAGATGGTTAATAATCATGTAACCAAAAAAAGAAGATAGATATTATTGGGGGTAATTTTACGAAGAGTGTACGTTATAAAAACAATTATTGTTGTTATATGTACATATAACATAAAAAACAAGTTCAATTTTTTTTATAGCTATTATAGAAATGTGTTGTTATATGAGAATAATGTTATAGGGAGGTCTGATTGTACGTAAGTAATATAATACTAGAATATTCACAAGTGAAATAAACATGCCAATAAGCGAAATTAACTATGTTTTTTATTCTTATCATCGATGTAATAGATAATTTTACGTAAATATATTGATAATTTTAATGAAGATGAAGAGATCATTTACAACAACAACAACAATCCAGTGTGAATTCCATAAGTGGAGTTCGAAGAGAATAGAGTGAACACTGTAGACCTTACACAACAACAATCCAATGTGAATCCCATAAGTGGAGTTCAAAGAGAATAAAGTGCACGTTGTAGACCTTATACCTAACTTGAGAAGGTAGAGAGACAGTTACGAAGAGATCTCATTTATCAAACAAAAATGGATAAATTTTAATGTCAAAGTTTTAATAAAAAATTATCTTGTTATAACTTATAACATGTAAGTATGTAACAAGTATTATTTTCAAATTTATTAATTTACTTTATATGGCCTCGGAGTATAAAGATTTTTTTCACAATTTAAATTATTTAATTGATTTGTCGCAATATGTTGATCCATTTTAGGTATCAATCAACTCTTGCTTTATACAAATACAAGTAGTTAACTTTTTCATGACTGATAAAGAAAATAAATTCTTTGTTCTTATAAAAATTAAATAAAAAAACGTATCCAAATCAAAAAGAAAATGCGAGGCTAATAGCCTAATTATTGATTACGTTACGAAACACAACGGCTATATTTGTTCGAATTTGAAAAGAGGCCAAAAACTATAAAGGAAGCCATAGACGTCCCTTTAAAGTCCATCACACCTCTCATCTTATTTCACCCCCAAATTATTTAATTTCTCATTTTCTCTGGAAATTTGCACAGAGTATAGAAACATTTAAATAATTCTTCAAAGGTGCCCTTCTTTTCTTTACCTTTGAATCTTTTTATCTTCCTTTTATGGTTTTTAATTTTCTGAATTTCAACAAATGTTCTTGCTGCCATGATTTATATCGATTTAATTCTTTTATGGGTTCAAGTAGTTTTTAATGCTGAGTTAAGGCTTGTTATCTATTGAGTATTGGGTATAGATGGCCGCAACTTGTAATTTTTGTTTTTAATGCTGTTTATAGTACTTTGTACTAGTAATTTTGAAATTGAAACAACAACTACATACCCATTATACCTTACCCCTACCTTTGTGAAACACTTCAGAAAAATTACAAATATTAGAATTTTCTAATTGATTTCAAGACTTGGGACCGGATTTAATATCTTTTTCGGTTTTATCTATCTGAGTTCTTGTTGAATTAGGGTCCAAATGTATGTTGAGAAACTATAAATTTTTTTTGTTTTCTAGGAAAACTATAGTTGATGAACATGTACATTCATCAAGAATAGGACAGAATTTGATATCTCCTCGTATTTTCTCTATCACAGAATTGTAGTATAGATGAATGACCTCATGACAAAATCATTCTTAAGTTATGTGGACTTGAAGAAGCAAGCTATGATGGACCTTGAAGCAGGACCCAATATTGAGATGGGTCAACTCGACCCGGCTGATGAAAAAAACCTCTCAAAATTCTTTGAAGAAGTTGCTGCTGTTAAGTCTGACATGGAAGATATTAACAATCTTCTTGTCAATCTTCAAGACCTTAACCTAAAAACCAAATCAGCCCCAAGTGCCAAAATTCTTCAAGGTCTTAGAGATCAGATTAACTCCGACATTATAACCGTTCTTAGGAAGGCGAAAATCATCAAAACGAGGCTCGAATTGCTTGATAAATCCAATATTGACAATCGTGGCGCGTATAAAGAGGGAAGTCCGGTTGATAGGACGAGGATTTCGGTGACTAATGGTTTGAGAGTTAAGCTGAGGGATATGATGAATGACTTTCAGTGCCTAAGGGAAAATATCGTAGCAGAACACAAAGAAGGGCTAAGGAAACAGTATTTTAGTACTAATGGAATAGAACCGAGTGAGGAAGTGATTGAAAAGATGATGCAGGAACGGATTTTCGAGGGTAAAATAGAGAACCAGGAAAGGCATGAAGCTGTAAAGGAGATACGGAAAAGTTTGATTGAGCTGCACCAAGTGTTTCTTGATATGGCTGTTATGGTTGAGACACAGGGTGATCAGATGAATAATATTGAGCAAAATGTGGTTAATGCTGGTGGATATGTGAACGATGGGATGAAGGAGTTAGATCGTGCTAATCGAATGAAGAAGAGGAGGACTTGGGCATGTTGGATTGGCGCGTTGGTGCTGGTTTTCTTGTTGCTATGCCTTATTGCAATTCTGTTTTGAATTCAGGGTGAGAAAGCTTTGGGCTTTATATTGGTTTTACTTCCTGTTTGGTCTGTTTTGCTTCCGTTTCTTGTCCGAATGCTATTTGGATTTTGATGGAAATCTCTTTTTCCTTACAGACATATGTTGGGGCCAATCTATGTGATGAATATACATGTTCATCAACTTCTTGTATGTAGAATCGATTGAAAATGATACATCACATTTGTAGATTGGATATTGAATTTGATCAAGACTTTTTTTCTACTCTAGCACTTGCCATGGATAGATATTTGCAGTCCCCCTTGTGTCTCTGCTCTACAAGCCCAATATTAGAAAGACTCATTAGTGTCATGTAATAAGTATTGCTATATATTTCGTTGGTATCGGTTTTCTTGGTTTTTATTGCAAAATCATTGTTGTGAATGCCATTTTACCCATTGTTAAGAAATTTTATCATCCATTCTTTCATAATCCCGACATTTCAGTAGAAAACATTGAGGATCTTAACAGCTTTGAGTGGCATATTTGCGAAGAACTATGCGGAATTTAGACTTCTTGGTTTGGCGTTGAAGTTAAGTGCAAAGGCTCTGTCATAGCTGCTGCCTTTTATTGCCTACAGAAATGGACCTTGCAGCCATGTGATATCATCAAGGTACATTGTTTGTCTGACTAGGCCTGGTAAGAATTGCTTCAGATGTGAAAGGACTAATTAAGGTAAAACTAAAAACTACAAAAAAAATCAAATATATTAGGACAAATACCTAAATAGCCTCTTAAGTTTGACACGATTTATCAGTTAGACACTTAACTTGGGTAGTGACCACATAAACACTTCAACTTGAGAACAATGTGTCTTTTAAACACATGACTCAGGAACTTCACCGTCAGCCATGGTGTTGAAGAGATCACCCTCAGGATTATTGGACAAAGAAACAGAGATATTTTCATTTGGGATGATTTTGTTGGAGAAGCAACGTTAATAATCTTCTCTGCTATGAACACTGTTTTTTTGTCACAGCAAGTTAACTGATCGTCAAAATGTTGGCCACAAATCCTAGCGGATAAGCAAGCTTACAACAACAAATGCTGAAAAATCCTAGTGATTCGTCAGAATTTGGCCAGGTAAGGATTACCATAACTTGTTATTAATGCAAGTCTTGCCCAATATCAAATTAGAAATCGTGAGACCCGCTAGGATTTTTCTTCCAATTTTGATGGAACTGCTATTTTTACATCATCTTTTAGTGAGACCAAAATTTCAATAGCAGCACCAAAAGATCCTATCTCTGCACATCATCCTAAAAGAACTGCTGCTACTAGGTTTAATCTTGATTCCACTCAGGTAGAGGGCCCACAAAATGGTACTATCACTATGGAGAAATTAAAAGCAGCTCATTGTCACTCCCGTGTCAAATTATTTATCGTGGTTACTAAAAATAGTCGTTTCAAATTATTTATCGTTTTAGAAGTTCAAGACATGATTAATTATTTTCCTCCATTTTACCCTCAGTATAATTTTGTCAGTAACGAAGATGACACATAAATAGTGTAAATATTTAATGAAGAGAGATTATTTAATGGGAAGAACTAATTAAAACATCACAATAAAAAGAAATAACAAAGGGGAGAATAAAGATAATATGAGGATAATATACTTTGAATTAATTTAGGACTTTAAAACCAACTAAATCTTGATTATTAAATTCTAAAGTCATTCACATGTAAAAATCTTATATTTAGACATAAATAAGAGTAATGTTAGTCAAATATCCTTTCTAATTAATATTTCTTAAGGAAAGGGTAAAACAAAAAAAACGACAGATAATTTGAGACGGAGGAAGTATGACATATCAACTTCTTTCAGATTTCCAGTTATACACCCCCGTACATGAAATGAAAAAAGTAGATTCCTCAGATTTGCCTTTATAAGTAGGCGTTTGGCCCTGAAAATTAAATATTTTTCACTTTATTTGAATTTTGAAGTTGGAGTTGAAGATGAAGATGAAGTTGTGTTTGGTTATAGTTTTTGTAAAGAATATTTGGTTATTTTAATGGGGTCATTCGCACAAATGCCCTTATTTTGAGGTGATCTATAATTTTTGCCCTTCGCTAAAAATTTATTGGTTACGGGTTCGAACCCCCGCTTAATCAATCGCAAGGCAGAGTTTTGACTCAAACTTTACTAGATCAGGTAGAGTTTTGCTACTTTCAAACTTTGTCTTAAGTTAGAGTTTTCCTCAAACTCTACTTAAGGCAAAAAAAAAAATTTACTCAGTTGAATTTTTAAAAAACTCTGCCTTAAGGCCTAATTTTGCTACAAAATTTTGCCTTGCGATTTTTTTTACTGAGCCAGGATTCGAACCCCAAGCGTCATGGTATTAGGTGAAGGAAAAAATTAAAGATCACCAATTTGAGGGGCAAAAATTAAAGACTAGTGCTTTTGAAGGGTAATCCGCACAAAAAATGATTTTAATATACTGAAAGTGAAAAAAGAAAAAAAAAGTGAAAACATATTTTTAGGTGTTTTCTAAATTCCAAATACAACTTCAAGTTTTATTTAGAATTTTCATGGCCCAATACTGATTTTCAAATAAAGTGAAAAGAAATTCTGAAAAAAAACAAAAAAATTCTCTTGGCCAAATCCGATCCGCTTACTTATTAAACACATCTTTATTAAACAATGTTTCATATAAGTATACATCTAATGTGGGTGGTTAATTGGAATTCTAATAACGGTCTTAGTAATTTATCACCCACGCTATTGTGGGATACAACAAAGAAACGGAAAGTAAGTAAATATTACAATTGCTAGAAAAGATAAACTAAATATTACAACCAAAAACTGGAAATCAAGAACGAAACAAACTCCTTGTGTGATTTGCTGAGTCGAGTGATGACACTATGTCTTTAAGACAAGATTGCCCCGTATATCTTCTTTTACGTTGTCGGGCAATAGTCTCCCAAGATACAACAACAACTTAACAATTGAGCAAAGGAAACTCAAGTGTTACTCTTGAAGAACTTTGAGTATAGTAAACTTGCTAGAGAGGAAGAAGATGAATTCAGAAATTCTGTAGTATTTTGTAAGTGTAGTGAACAATTGAGTCAAAGGCCTCAATTTATAGTGTAAGGAGATGACCCCTCAACTAGTCAACTAATGGCCTTCAATATCCATGTAATGACACTTATTGAGGGGTTACATTCAGCCAAATAATGGTTGAATTCATGTGTCAAGTAATGGAGATTCAATGCTCCAAAATCAGCCCAAAGGTCAGAACTTTCCAACTTCCCATCGCAGCATTCTGCCTCCGAAGCGCCGCGGTTCTGTGAATTAGCGCCGCGGCGCCGTGGCTCCAGTGTCTGGCCACCCAATTAGCGCCGCGGCGCTGCCTGATGTCATGCTTACCTTATCTTCTATGAGTTTAGATGAAACTGTTAGTTTGAGTCGAATCACCTAGTTTAAATACCTACTTGTTTATATGGAACCTGAAATCTGAATGTATAAAGTGTTGTGACATTATGAGGTATTTTTTGTTTAGGTCCAGTTTAACATCAGTTTAAGTGACTTTCATGTTAGTCTTAAATGACATGTCAGTTTACTGTGTGTATGTCTAAATACTGTGGTGATCTGTTTCGGCTAAATATCTTTCTAAGTTTGATACTGTTGGGGTTTAATCACATGTCCAATTGACTTAGCTGTCCGAATGTTGTCCCTAAGCTGCTGTTTGGTCATGCATGTTTTTCTTGCATATCTACTGAACTGATCACATATTTATCCTACCTACTTTAATGTCATTATACCTGATATATATAGCATGAGTGTGACTATGTATGCTTAGTTTAGTTTATATGATTCTACATTGGGAAGATGTTGCATGTTGCATCAACATAAAAAAATACATAATCTTTACCTTAGCATGATTCACAAGCTGTTGCAATTTAAGTAATTATGAAGCTTTCTTTGGGTTGTTTGTTGGTTTGCGGAAAGAAGTAAAAAAATAATAATCTGATTTTCCCCTTTCTAATCCTTGTTTGTTTTCTCTTTGACATACGCACTTTGGAGCAAATGGAGTCCTAATTCCGGACTCTCTCTTAAATTGAGTCTCAAGGCGAGATTCGAGGCTGTTATTGTACCCGCGCATGAGTCTACATATCCATATTCTTTAACCATATCGACGAAATCGCTTGGGTCGCCTATGGAACTTTCATCCTTTTCCTTTCTTCTCGCCCTTAGCATTCATTTTTTATACCATCTTTTTTAATGATTTATATGTATTGTTGATTTTGTTGCTTGTTAGAACTGTGTGGAATTTATGGCTCATGTGGTATTATGATGTTAGTTATCATTTAGATCAATAGTTCTAAAGCATTAAGTAATTAATTTTACCATATAAAGCCCAACACCTATTTCCTAAAAGACTTTTAGAAATGGTGAAGAGTCTCGTTCAGGAACTCTAAGTGCGTAAAACAGTGCGTAGCTCGTTAGTTGCCCTTATGATTTGGAGTTAATTTTAAGCAATTTCTTAGTTAAATAGATGTCCTAATTCATCTTAAAAATAATTAGGTAGCGATTCCTTAAAACAATTTAGGAATCACCAAAATGTTGTACTCCGTTTTGACCTGGTTAAAACAGGATATAACACATATTACTGAAATAGTTTTTTAGGACAGTGCCTAACACGACTCAAGTCAATTTATATATTTACTCTAAAAATATTATCGTAGTAATATTCTATTTTTTCAAGTACTGTTATTTTACTTAGCTACTAAATAATACTTATTATTATTATTATTATTATTATTGTACTGATTTTTACCTTGGTTTCCCAATAATCTAAGAAATTATGGCAAATAATATTACTCGTGAAATTATTGATAATACCGATGGTAGTGTTGTCATGACTGCTCATGTTCCCGTCATCTTGCCAGATGTCCATAGTGTTACAGATGCAGTAATGTGTCCACAACTTAGCCAGCCGATGATGCAAAAATACAGGTATGTAAATAGACATGATTAGAAGCCCAAAGCCAATAATAAAACCTTCATGAAAACTATACCTCAATGCAAGAGAATATTCCTGAGAAATGACAATCCCGCTAAGCCTTGGCTGAAACGGATGATATAATAAGTGCGGCCATTTGAGAAATAAATATTGAGGTCAATGTGAGAAACTTAGTGATAGACTCTGGTGCGACTAGGCACATTTGTGTAAATAAAAATAATTTTGTGTCATACACCCAAGTTGAGGAAGGAGAAGAAATTATTTATCCGGGTGACTCAAGGACAACTCAAGTTTTTGGAAAAGGAAAAGTTCTTCTCAAACTCACATCTGGTAGAATCCTTGCATTGAGTGATGTATTGCATGTTCCTAATGTTCCTAATGTCCGGACCAATTTGATTTCTGTGGAATTATTAGGAATAGCTAGGGTGAAGGTTTCCTTCGAAAATGATAAGGTCATATTAACCAAAAATAATATTTTGGTGGGCAAAGAATATTGTAATCATGGTCTATTTGTGCTTAATATTTCTAATAATATCAGTGAAAATGCATCTACTATTACTTATATGGTTGAGTCTATTTCTTTGTGGCATGCTAGATTATGACATGTTAATACTGCATATATAAAGAAAATGCAATCTCTTGGTTTAATATCTAGTTTAGACTCAAATAATTTTGATAAGTGTAAAATATGTGTTGAAATTAAAATTACTAAAAAGGTCATGTTTTTCAGTAAATAGAGAAATTAAATTATTATCTTTAATTCACATTGATTTAGGTGATTTAAAGCAGACTATGACTTATGTGATTTTTATCGATGATTTTTCTAGATTTACTAAGTTGTACTTGCTTAGAAATAAAGATGATGCTTTCAATGCCTTTATTTCTTATAAAATTGAGGTTGAAAATCAACTTAATTGAAAAATCAAGAGAATTAGATCTGATAGGGGTGGAGAATATTTATCTTTAAATGTTTTTTTGTGAGAAAGAAGGTATTATTCATGAAATAACTTCGCCTTATTCACATGAGTCTAATGGAGTACCTGAAAGAAAAAATAGAACACTGAAAGAAATAATGAACTTCATGTTAGTTAGTTCTAATGCACCTAATAATTTGTGGGTGAAACTATTTTATCTACATGTCACTTACAAAATAGAATTCCTCATAAAAGAACTGACAAAATTCCTTATGAATTGTGGAAAGGTTATAAACCTAATTTGAAATACTTAAAAGTGTTGGGATGTCTTGCTAAAGTTTTTTTGTCTGAACCTAAAAAGAGAAAAATAGATTCTAAAACTGTTAATTGCATGCTTATTGGATATGCTGAACATAATGCTGCATATAGATTTCTTATTTTAAAAAGTGATGTGCTTGATTGCAACACTATAATTGAGACAAATAATGTTGATTTTTTAAAACATATATCTCATTCACCTGTTGAAAGAGATTACATGTACGTAGAAAAGGCCCAACATACATATATACAATAAGGCCGACAAGGCTGGCATGAACACAATACGTCTACTGGAAGGGTTGACAAGGCCACACATAAACTATCATACATAACACGATTGTCTTACTAGCCTCTAAGAGTGAAACGATAACATCTGGTCGGAACATATACCCAACTATATACACGTGCATATCCATCATACCTATTAGCTCATTACACTGCTCCGGAAGAAAGGAGCGTGACAACCTCCAATTGAGTCGAGTCCTACTGCGAGGAAAGCATCTGCATCTCTATCTGTACCTGCGGACATGAACGCAGTGGCCCCGGAAAGGGACATAAGTACGAAAGATGTATTGAATATATAAGGCATATAACAAATGCTAACATAGGATATAACACAAGAGATATGGGTACAAAAGTCATAAATAGCCTCTGAGAGCCTACATGTCATACTAATGAAGATATATGCATGTCTGTAAAATCAAACCGCTCAGTGGGGCCATATATGAAATATTCAGCCTCTTTGTGAGGCAAATCATATCATAATATATATATCGTACCTGAACTCGATGAGGACTCGATCGTACCCGACCCAGATGTGGGACTCGGTAATATGAAAACCAACTACAGTGGTGTGCACAAATAGGTGTCGTACCCAATCGACTATAGCGCGGCTCGGTAAGAAAACAGATACATATATATAAGTGCAATGTAAGACCGCAGAACCTCAACAAGAATAGAGCGGAGTGACCTAAAGTCGTTAACCCTACGTCAATCGTTATGGAACCCATTTACAACAAGTGTTACAATCCATTTTGAACTCAAAACCAATAGTATAACAAAGACTAAGGAAGAATGATAAACAATCCCGACAAGGGAATACATCCTACAAGAATTCTCAGAATCAATCGTATCACAAGAATATCATAAGATGTGAATAGGAAATTCGACAAAGGACTTACATGAACCATATGCCTTAATGAGATAGAAAACATCAAGAAATCAAGCTTACCAAATATGGAATCATTAAATAATTTTTTGTTTCATTTTGTGTTAAAGAAGATCATGTCAAAAGAATGAATAAGCCTTACATACCTTGTCCATGAAGCTATAATCATTCTTCAAGTCTTCGCACTACTTACGGATGATTATCTATATCATATAAAAGGTTGATATCAATATCAAGATTCATTTAGGCATCCTTCGACAACTTTAAGCACATAGAATTCTTAGGCTTTCTTTACAAAGAATACTTATGCAAATAGATTCCACAATTCTTCAAATCGTACCTTCCTTATTTTCACAATACAAACAACTAATTTGCTTATCCAATTCAAGTTATATTTCAAGTAAAATAGACCAACACTTATATCGCGGAAATTTCACAAATTTACGGTTTTCGATCATAAAAATTCTTTCACGACTTGTTCCAAATTATCAATTAATCATAAAACATAGGTAGAGGAGGATACAAATTACCTTTACGCATCATAATCTCCTAAAAACATTAGAGTATTTCTTTCCAAGGGTTTCCAAAATTAATTCCACGAGAAGACGACAATTCTCACGATAATCACGGGGTTAATCACGTTAATCTTGCGTAATTGGCCTTTGATTTAGGCTTAGGGTGTTATGGTATCTTAGAGAGGGTTTAGAGAGAGTATTGGGGCTGGATTTTGGAGAAAAATGAACCTCAAATTGCAAAAATCCGTTATAAATCCGAAATAAAATCCGTACCACCTCAAAAGAACGATACATTTGATGGTCTGTCAAACTTTTGACGGTCCATCAAACTAGATCGTCAAATCCATATCTACAGTTTCAAAATCTCAGAGAAAATTGACGATTCAGATTGGGCATTTTGACAGTTTGTCAAACTTTTGACAGTCCGTCAATATTCTCGTCAAATTGTCCAGTTTCCGATTTCATCGAAACGTATTTTCTTCAATCCGTTTAACTTTCAAATACGCATGTACTTCCATACACAAACCGTAAACCTTTTTTACCCTTCCGTAGGGTTATACCTCTTCTCGGAACATCAGTATCCATTAACGACACAACAAAATGCAAAATTACGGGGTGTAACATCCTCCCCCCCCTTACTAACATTCGTCCGTGAATGTTGGAGATATTTTAGCTCTTAGGGTTTTCCAAAAAATTCGGCTGAGTTTCCTTTGTAAATAGGACTATCCAAAACCTGTTAAGCAACCCAAATACGCATCCAACACCACACATGGCGATATAATAACAAATCAACATCAAATCAGCCTCACGCGACCGCTTATACTTATAATAATCAGAGGGAGTTCAGCCATAACTTACCTTAACATTCTCTTGCTAACATCTGAGTTGCACCTGATACATTTGTTCTAGAAATAATATCTAAATAAAGTACATGGTCCAACTTCGTAAACCGAATAGGAATAGAGGAATTATATCGCTCGAATACCCATATGAAACTGGAATTTGAAACATTGAGTATAGCAATTCTTAGGTTTCTTGATCATTCTGGCAAAGTTCTTTCGAACCAAGGAGTATCTCAACCCGTCGTTCAATCAGATTACATTGTTGGTACATAATCGATCTTAACATGATCACACACTTCTTTTACACAATTACTTGGTGGCTATAATTCGTCTGAGCTATTGCATTATGACGTCTAGGCTATGTCTTTCCTTTTTGTGTTATAATTTTTGTCTTACGATGGAATTTAGGTGACAGAGTTCATTAGCATAGAACATAAGTAAGATGATAATGAAAGATTGTGACACGATGATCGCCAAAGTCAAAGACATGAAAATAATAGGATTATCTGGATCCACTTCTTCCTCTGCTATTCTTCTTCATTTCTCTATAGTATCCTTATGAGGTACATAAGTTTACGCCCTTACTAAAAATAGGCAATAGCTATACACTTCGAGAGCCAATCTTAAATTTCCATTTCGAGCAAAGACACTCGAAATGGACGTAAAATTTTATTCGCATCGAGTGTTTACATATAGCCAATGAATATAAGACATATATGTCTTGCATATACATTTTTAAACACTTAACCTTAGTTATGTGATATGCATTTAAACTTTAATTTGTTGATTTTCAAAATTAATTATTTGGTTTGGTGTACCTAAAAACTCAATAGGGATAAGTATTTAGTAACATGAATGGTTAGGTGCCTGCCTAGATTAAACTAAAGTGGTGAGGCAATGAATTAATAGTGACCGTTCCTCTTAATTTGCAGTAGGACTATCGACGAAACTGCAATTACTGAAATCGGATAACCATTTATACTAATACAGTATATAATCATATTTACATTGTGAATATACTCTAAATATGGCGTCAAGAAATTAAAATAATAATTAATGAATGGCTGTAATTGGAATAGTTGATTTTAATGTTCCCCAGTAGGGGTAACAATATTGGTTGAGCTTGATCTCTTGAACTGAGTGGGTGCGGGCCTTAACCAACTTCGCCCACCGATCATGTTCTTGGACAGGAATGGTGCGGCTTCCTCATTCGATAGGCTACGTGACCAGCCCACCCTCTTCGATCTATTAGCTCCTGGTCCGTAACACTTGTATTCACCATAGTATGCAGTGCTGCCACAAAAATAGAAAAAATTACAAGGGTCAAATAAAGAGTCGGATTCAAAGTTTATAAATTTTGAACTCACAACCTTTTTGCTTATAGGAACGGGGAAAATTATTTATACCTATACAAAGTTTGAGTCAAAAAGCTAGTTGAATTATACCGAATCCATAAAATATATTGTACATTTTCCCTCGGTATATACTATGTTATATATATATATATATATATATATATATATATATATATATATATTGTATAGAAAATACAAGTAGGTTGTTAGTTCAATATATATATATAGAGAGAAACTAGGCTCTAGTTAAAGTTAGCTTAACGGATATTCATCCAACTTTTAGTTTTTTATGTATCATAAAACTAAATTTAAATAATTTAACTATGTCTATGTATCACATAAAATAGAAAACGACGGAAATGCTAAATTTTCTGTATAGAAAATACAAGTAGGTTGTCAGTTCAATAATTCACTTTACGTCGTATCTACGTGACACCACTTAAAAAATAAAACCTCAATTTTTTACCCGCTTAAAAAAAACTCGCCACATAGAGTCGTTAATTATTTTTTCATTACAAAAAACAATTTTATGACATTGTTCCATTTTATTGATATAGATATTTTCTATAGTTATTTCAAGGTGACTAAGATTAAGTGAATACTACAAATGTTACCTTTGCTTGGTAGATTCTCCCCAATCATTCCATCCCTCCGGCTGTATGATATTGGACATAAATGTGTAGGCAAACACCACTCTAGAATATGAACCCCATGGCCTTCCTAGTGCAGTGTTCCCTCCTGTCCCTGTAATCTTGCAACCCAAAAATGTAAATCCTGTATTTTCCAAAGGGGTCTCTCTTCCTTGTGCAGTGATTGCTCCTGCTGCAACTGAATGAATATGGCACCTCTGCCAAAAATTACAAAGAAATATTACTACACACATATACTTAATTCACTCTCAACTAAATTATACGCATTGATAAGGGCGTACATAATTTTTTTAATAAGTGGTGTTACATCTAAAGAGGTGAATAAATAAATAAATCATTGTATAGATATCATATAAGAAATACAAAGTTTAGACCTTATTACTAAATCATAATTTTAGTACGAGATAAGTGTTCGATTATCTATAGTCTCAATTTTTATAAAACGATGCTTAAAAATTTAAAACAGACAGCTCTAATTAAGCTAAGGTTCGGACCCTCGTGCGTTTGACCAGTTGGATGAAGACGTACCTATCATCACGTATAGTCAATTTCATCTCATGTATTTACATATATTTTTTTAGTAACATGAATAAAATGGTAACTAACAGTATTGTTACATGCTAAACTATAGTGATAGTGTAAGATATAATTTAAATCAAATTATGAGAACTTACTTCATATAGAGAAGCTGCACTTCCGAAAATAAAATCAACAGCCCCTTCAATATAGCAGTTGCTATAATAATGCCTCCCAGCATCGTCTAACAATGTGTCTTGGTACGATTGAATTCTACAACCATAAAATGCAACTTTATCTCCTTTAACCTTCAATGCTACAGCTTTGTCACTCGTTCCGAATAAATTCTACACATTGAAAGTTCATTGATTTAGAAGTAATTGGAAAATAAAATAAAATATAGTGACCATTAATTATTTACATATTTACCTGAATTGTTAGATATCTTGCAACAAAATCGGAGGCTAATACAGTGAGGGTAGGAGAATCAGTAATATCTCCACCGTCACTGGATGTAATTATGGTGTTAGAAGCCTCAGTTCCACTCAATGTTATGAATGGCTTATCAGCTGGCACCACAATTTTCTCCCTGCTCCTTGCAAAATTCATACGAATAGAAGATCAATAAGAGCCACTAAAAATCATTTTTTAATTTTCCACTCATTCCTTCGATTTTCACAAATCTAGGATTATCAATTAATTTAGAACACTCTGTTCTCTGAAAATTCAGTTTATTTCCAAGTTAATAGCTTTTGCATGTGTATATGTCGGTGCAGTTGTTTTACGATCAGTTGTTTATGATTCATAAATCAATTCGCGTTTGTTGCGATTGGTTCTGACAGTCGCATTTTTGGATTGTTGATACTTGATAGTTATCATCCAAAATTCAAGCTTGCTGTTGGTTGCGATAGTTTTTTTTAGTAACTGTTTTGGATTCATTTTTGATTTGTTCCGAATTCTAAGGTCATTTGCGAGTGTTCCTAGTGATTGAGTCTTGAGAACTGTTGAGATTTGTGTTAGTTATCTTCTCATTTTGAGTCGGTTATCGATTGTTACTAGATCCTGTTAGTTGAACCCCCAGAATCAGCCACAACCTGGACAAGTGTAGATGTTACTAATCCCTTCTACATGCATCCTTCAGAGAGTGTAGGGTCAACTTTACTTCCATCAGTCTTCGATGGAATAGGGTATAGATCATGGAGAAGGGCTGTACTTAGGGCCTTATCAGTGAATAGTAAGACTGGTTTCATAAATGGCAAGGTGAGAAAAAAGATGTCACATTTGCACAATGGGAAAAATGTGATGATATGGTGACTTCATGGATCTTAAATTCCTTGTCATCAGAATTGAGAGATTGCTTACAATATGTCAATAATGTAAGAGAACTCTTAGAGGAACTAGAGGATAGGTATGATCAAACAAATGGAGCAAAGTTGTATCAATTGCAAAGGAAAATAAATGATCTAGTTCAAGGCTATTAGCGAATATTCTCCGAATATTCACAGTATATTTTGTAATTATGATAGGTATATATTTAAGGTAAATTAGGATTCTTATTGTATTAGGAATCAACCTCTGTACAATTAGCTGAGATCTGTTGACTCCGAAATCTTCTTTTAGAGCTCCAGTGTCCACTGCGAAAGGCGTCTATAGTCTATTGTGACAACATATCTACCATCTATCTGTCTCACAATCCGGTCCAACATCAACGGACCAAGTATATCGAGATGGATATTCACTTTGTGCGTGAGAAGGTCGCCCTTGGTCAGGTTAAAATATTACACGTGCCTTCCTCCTATCAGTATGCCGATATTTTCACAAAGGGATTACCGAGACAGCTATTCACCGACTTCCGATCCAGCCTTAGCGTTAGGCCTCCAACCGCTCCGACTGAGGGGAAAGTATTAGCGAATATTCTCCGAATATTCACAGTATATTTTGTAATTATGATAGGTGTATATTTAAGGTAAATTAAGATTCTTATTGTATTAGGAATCAACCTCTGTACAACTATATATATTGTGATTAATGAAAGAAATCCTAAGGAAAATTATTCCAAACTTACAAAGGCAACCTTGATGTTACTGGCCACTACACAAGGATGAAAAAACTGTGGGAAGAAATTAGTACACTGGACACTAATTCACAATGTACTTGGGGTGGAAAAACCAAAATGCATAAGGTTGAACAAGATAGGAGACTCATTCATTTTTTGGGATTGAATGAAGTATATACTTCCATCAAGGGAAATATCCTGATGATGTATCCACTCCCAAGTATGGCACATGCTTTCTCAATTTTATCTCAAGAAAAAAAAAATTGAGGCCTGGAAATCACTCTTGTTTGGAATCAGCATCCCTAAGTGCATCTAGTTCCAATAACACAGGCTTCAGAACTAACTACAACCAACACAAAGGCGTCTCAAGTAGTAACAACAACATGCATAGAGGGAATGCATCAACTGGAAACAACATAAGTGGTTATTCTCCAAACTCCAACAACAGCTCTCACTCATAGAATAGGTCACATCTTTTCTGTGATTACTTGCAAAAAGACTGAACACACTAAAGATAGATGCTACAAAATCCATGGTTATCCCTCACATGTCAAGTTTAACAAAGAAAGGAATGATGGTTCTGCAGCAAATGTACATGCTAGTGATACCGGCAAGGAACACAAAATTTTGCTCATAAGCACCTTAATATTTATCAAAAGTTTTTAAAAAAGTCAAAATGTACTTATAATAAGTTGGTTTGACCAGCTTATAACTCTTGATATTTTCCATGCAAAAATTGATAGTAGTAAACACAAACCTGTAAGTCCCAGGCTTAACCCAAATAAAGTAGAGTTCCGAATTGTTGGATGGAACAGCATCAATGGCATCTTGAATCTTCTTGAAATTTCCTTGACCTGATTGGGCCACTCTAATTAGAATGGCCGTGGAGAAATTCGTAGGTCCTCCTGAACTAGAGTCATTTACAGCCATGGCTAAATTACTTAAAGTATTACAACAAATGAGGAGAACTAATATAACATGAAAATGGATTATCAAGGAAGCAGCATCCATGTGCAATAAATTTTCAAACGCCGGTCTCGATGGGGGTGCAGAGAATAAAGTTAATAGTGAATTAATTAAGAAATGTTTTGAGCTAATGAAGTAAAGGTAAAAGCACAAACATGTTTAAGCTTTATAAAGAAGGTTTCTTCCTTAATGAATGCCAGCAGCCGAGAATTAGAGTCAAAAGATTGGTGGCTGACTTTTTAATTTGCTGATTGATTAAGGTCTAAGTTGTTCATCCTTCACGTAATTACCATGGCATGCATTCAACATTAGTAGAGTATAATATAAACAACTTGTTTCAGTTCCATTGTTAGCTTTACTACTCTACGCGTGAAGTAAGGCGGGGGAGATACAGTTTTGTAGTACACTACATATTATTTTTGTTATATGACTCTTTTAATTTCATACAAGATCGATAAAAAATAACACATGAAATTTGTAATAAAATATAGTGTGAGATTTTGTAAGGTCATTTTCTACCATTTAAATTTTAGGTAGACATACAAGACCAAGCTATGATTTAAGTATTAGTTTGAAACTCATTTACCAATGCACTGCACTTTTTCATCGATTCAAGGGGCATTATATACTCTCTCTATTTTATTATATCCATCTTAATGTGATCCAGCACAAAATTTAAGAAAGTAACTGGGGTTTTTAATTCTTGCGATTAAGATACATGTGTTAAAATATATAACATTTGAATCTTGTGATATTAAAGGAGTTACCTAAATATAAAATATTGAAGTGTATGATCATCTGATCTAAAAGTTTAAGCTGTTAGATAGAACATATTTTTAATATTTAATTATACGTCCCCTCACGTGATGACCTGATTTTTATTCATGGTCCAAGTACGTGGAAATTCTTTTTGAGAATGGGTGGCGATGAGGTTCGATCTCAGGACCTTTGGCTTGCTCTGATATCATATTGAAGTGTGTGACAATCTGATCTAAAAGCTTAAGCTGTTAGATAGAACACATTTTTAATATTTGATTATATTCTCAACATAAAAAGTATAATATTTTTTTTAAAAATAAATTATAAATGAAAGTAAGATACTTAAATTGAAATAGAGAGTATAACTTATAGTCAATTGATTCATTTTAACTCATTGTATATATAAGGCTATAAATAGGTTGAGTAAATATTCCGGGATCTAGTTGAATCTCCTTACTTTAAATTTAATGTAAAAATTCAAATAATTTGACGATTTTATATTGAGCATATATTAACGTGGATGCTCTGCAGTTTTCTTTTGTTAGAAGGGATAGGAAAAGGTGTAGTCACCAACTTGCAGTTAGAGTTTCAATTGAGGAAATTTTTTATTTGACGTGAGATTTAGAGGGAATTTTTAATTTGTCTAAAACCTCTAATTTGCGTTTTCAAGAAAGGAACGATGGTAGGAATCTAGTAGCTCAGTTAGTTGGCTAACTTAACTTTCACCTTGTTGGTGATGATTTGAATCCGCACATTGTAATCTCCTTCTCATTTCCCCTTCTCCTACCCCGTAATATAATTTTTTTTTTAAAAAGCAAGGAATAGTTTGGGACCAAATAGAACAAAATGGTTGCAGAGAATTTCCATAGTTTTGTTTGAGATTAAGGTGCAGTTGATAAATCGATTAAGATTCTTAATTTAAGAAGAAGGTAAATTTGAGATATTGTTAACTCGCTGAGTCCATCTTACTCAACTTAATTAACTTGTAATTTGTAAAAGAAATAATCCCTTGATTATTTTCATTAATTGAAAGAATATATATACAATTTACATATTTCCATAATAGGAGAATCTTATTCCTATTTTACTCCTAAAACCTTATTCTACTTGGACACTACTTATACAATTATGGTAATACAATATTATGGTAAGTGTACAATACTAATTACACTATAACATTATCTAAACTATGAGACTAAAGCATTACCTAAACTCTATAGCATATACACGGTCAAAGAAGCAAAACCGAGAACCAATATACATAGGATATACACGTGTATTTCGTGTATATCCTATGGATATTTAACACTTTGAAACATTTCTAGCTATGAACTGTGGTATTCAAGAAAGCTGGTTAACCAATCTCCTGCAAAGCCGGAGCCGCTGTTCTTGATGAATTCTAGTCGTTAACAGTAACATTTTTAATTGAAAAAAACAATAAAAAAGTAATATTTTGCAATTGCTAAAGTTGTTGTAGAAGAATTAAAAAGAGTAATTATATAAGAGTTGGAAGTTGGAACACAGATACTGCTACAGTGCTATGGTATAAAAACAGTCTGTAAGACGGAAGATTTTATTACCAACCAAATCAGCAGACACGCTAACGTCTAATTACTTGTTATTGAATCAACAGAATGATGATATGCATGATGTAAGTACCCTTATTTAGATAAATTATAGTATAAAGTTGCTTGTAAGGTTGATAACCAGTAAGTTTGAAAACAAAAACACAGCGTACAAGTTAGTACTCCCCCGGATTCCACTTTGTCATTTTTACGACCTTTAAGAAAATACTAATTTTTAAATAAAAATAAATAATTTAATTAAAATATCTTTAATTAAATATATATTGGAATTGTCTCATCTAACACTTAATAAGAATAAATCTAAAAAATCAAATTAATTCTTTATTATTTTGAAAAATGAACAATTTTTTAAAACTAAAAAGTGAACAATCTTTTTGGGCGAGGAAGTATTATACTTATTCTAATTCTGACAAAGTCTCCCTAATCATATAATACACTCACATTTTTATGCCTGTGGTGGACCCCTTGTTTTCAGTTTTTCGTTTTGTTTTTTTCTTGCTTTCTCTACTTCTCACTGGTTAAGATTTCGGGAAAAAGACATTAATGGTCATTAGAGTGAAATTATTGATATCAGATGGTTAAAGAAGCTTAATATAAATTTTTAGCCCTTTTAAATTATTTTATTTTGTAGCCATTTTAAAACTAATTTCAGCATATGTATACAAATTATATTATTAGTCTACATATTATGTATAACTATTGTATATATATATATATAAAATGTATCATATGTATAGAAATTGTATCACTATTGTACAGAATATGCATCCCACAGTATATGTCTATGAAATATATCATTATTGCATAACTTGTGTATAATTAACGTATATTAACTAATTATACACATATTATTCATGCTTTGAATATTTTTTTTTGAAAGAACATAGTCCAATCTCCGACGACCTTGTTTAACGCCATGACGAACCCTACCCCTCTTCATCAACCGCCATTCATCTAACCCCAATTCCAACCTTGCCGTCCTCGTGGTTTCGCCGCCGCCACACCACCAAAACTACAAATAAGAGCAGAAGAGAGAGAAAGAGAAGGAACAAACTTAGCTTCGAGCACGTCATTGAAGAAAACTCATATGGAGAAATTCATATAGGAAAAAATAAACTGAGCAAAACGCCAAAATTGAAAGTTGTAAAGAATGGATCTTGGGCCTAACTTAACTCCAAAAACTAGCTTGTAGGGTGAGGATTGTCCAAGTCCATATAAAGAGTTCATGTTCCCATTCCATATCCGATGTGGGACTCTTAACGCTCCCCCACACGTTCAAACCTTATTAACTGGAGCGTGGATAATATAATTTGGGGCCCAACATCGGTGAAGAAAGAATTAGAATGAGTCTGGCTCTGATACCATGTAGAATAATATTAATATCATTTGGGGAGACTTTCTCATTAATACAAATATGGGCTTTGTTAAAACTGGAAAGAGGGTCAGCCTGCTGAATCATCATGGATAGGGTGTCATATTCACCTTTTGGGAGCCATGCAATCAGTTGCAACACCATTTTTGTCTTGGACACGGGAGTACCAGCGTTGGACAATTGGTATGCCACCAGTTTCAAGTTTCAACTGCTTGCAATATTATGACATATTAGAAAAAATTTCAAGACGGGTAGTGTTGAATTGTTCTTCCAAGTACATTGCACGAGTGCTCTTGTTGTCTTGAAATATTTCTTCCAGCCGTGTCCATAGGTCACGGGCGGATGCACCCGTTTTCATGATGGTGAGGAGTAAATCCTTGAATATAGTGTCATATATCCATTGTTTGATCACGACATCAAGGCGACGCCATGTTGTGTCATCCATATCAGGAGGACGAGGTACATAGTCGTCAATATGGTCAAGCACATGATAGACACATGCATGAATTCGAAACAGTTCCACCCATAACCAGTATTGGCCATCTTCATGATCAAGAATCAACGGGATAAAGTTCTTGATGTGGGTGACAGCGAGAGCCGAATGGAAAGATGGTGATGAGAGGGTTGTGGGAGGAGTTTGTATGATGACTGGGTTGGAAACGGAAGCATCAGAAGAGGCGGAAGTAGCCAATATATCCATTGAATTGGGATTGAATGGAAAAAAAAAAATTAAAAGTGGGAACAAAAGTTTGGCAGTGGCCGAGAAAAAGAAAGGTTTTGTGTTTAGAGTAGGGTTTTGGCTGTTGATATCATGTAAAGAATAGATATTGGGTCTAACTCAACTCTAAAAGTTAGCTTGTAGGGTGAGGATTGTCCAAGTCCATATAAGGAGTCCATGTTCTCATTCGATATCCGATGTGGGACTCTTAACAAAAGTGAATCCATAATTGATCTGAAAGCTGGTGATAAATGAGTCAAGATGATTTTGGTAATAAAAAAAAACAATTCAACACACTAATCAATTATACTTGAAGTATGTCTTTTCCTCTTTTGATTCAAGCCAAAGTTTGAATTATAATGGATATGGAGTTAGAATTTGTATCGTAAATAGGGGTGTTCATGGGTTTGTCAAACATTGGAATCAGATTTTTTTTTCAAAATTGTATTACGTGATGAAGAACATAAGGCAGTGGAGAATTGGGATTGAGAAAAATTGAAGCTCAACAGAGAGGGTGATGAAGGCACCAAAAAATGGCAAGAGATTGACATTAAATTGCTTCTACGGCTGATTCTGTGTCCCAAATCATTAAAATTTATGAAACTAAGCGGGTGGGAAAGGTATGACCCCTCCCTCGAACAAAGGCTCACTCACATACTGTGTCCTTTTCCCTAAAATTTTCTACCAGTAATTTCTTTTTGAAACGATTGTTTAGTAAATGAATTTTTTTTTTTTGTAATTAATGGACCTTTAACATCATAATCTAAAATTTTCTTTTGAGCAAATTGAAAATCTTATAAAAAAGAATTAGACCATGATATAAAATTTGTAAAATTATTACGAACGTTAGGCAATGTTATAATATTTTATCGATAAAGTCAAGAAAAAACCGAATCTAACATTATTTAAAAAGGTAATTAGGATGTATGTTTGCACAATTTTTTAAATAAGGACATAATCTAAATAGAAGCATAAAAAAGAACACTTGTATAGAACAGCGGACAGCCTCTGATTATTCCTGTCCAAATAGACAATGGGCTCTGGCAGATGATGGTATTTACAATCAAAGGCCCATACTGTTGAGGCCTCACCGAACGAAGAAATAGCAGAGAGGGCAATTGTGTCAATTAGCACCCGCCATCTTCTATAAATTTGAGGACAAAACCCTAATCTTCCAATACTAGGAACTCTGTTTCGGCGCGATCTCTTTAACTTTCATTCTAGGGTTCCATTTTCCGTGTGTGTGCATAATTTGATTTAAGAGAAAGAGGTGCAATGATGAGGTTATTGAATTAATCTCGTTAATCTGATTATTACTGAGGAAAATCTCTCTATCCATTCTTAATCCACTGAGCACCTTCTCTGATTTTTTTTCCACGTCTTGTTTAATTTTATATTATGGTGTTACTATTTGATAATGCATTTCTAAGTTAATTTATTCATGTAAAGCATATTGTTTTGCTTAGGTAATATTGGCTACAACTTTTAAATTTCTAATTTCAGTCTAGAGTTTCATATTTTTTTTCTTTCTGTCTGTTTGCCTTTAGAAATATTTTGATTTAAGAAAAAGAGGTGCGATGATGAATGTTGAATAATCTCGTTAATCTGATGATTTATGAGGACAAAATTTCTATCCATTCTTAATTCACTGAGCACCTACTCTTTTTATTTATTTATTTATTATTTTAGGGGTTTGTAGCATAGATAATTTTCTCAATAGATTCTTAATGAATTTGATATTAAACTATAGTATCATCAAGTAATAATTATACAATACATTATTTCTACTATAATACTAATTTCATAATTACACGTATAAGAATATTACAAAATATGATGAGTAACCTGGAATTCGGCTAATTGGTACCGTCTGTCTATCAATTTTTTTTTGAAAATAGATTAAATGATAGTGCCCAAACAGAGCTCACCATGAAAGCTAGTAATTAACTCGCGTTAATTCTGACCTCCAACATGAGGTAATTAATTCTCCATGACATGGTAGAATATGAGTTCTAGCGCCTAGCTCTCAGATCCCTGGTGTGGCAAATATGAAGATCTTTTTTGAGTAATGGACTGCAACATATGAAGATCTTTTTTGAGTAATGGACTGCAACATTGTCTAGTTTCAACTTTCAAGCATATTAGTTTACACAGTGCATGAATATTTGTCCTAACTCCTAAGATTTTGAACTTGTCTTACTGATTTAAGATTAAATGTACGAATTTTGTGTTGGAAATTTGCTTTTGGTGGGCGTGTGTCCACCTGTATTTAATTACTTAAACACTAGGGTTCCGTATGTTGGAGGTTTTGTCTCTTCACACGTCCATAATCTTCTAAGTAAGTAGATGACCGTAGGGCCAAGAATCGTCAAATTTCATTGAGAAAATGAAAGAAATATTGGTTCACGAAGTAAGGTGTTTGAGGCATGAAAATATGGTGTGAGACAAATCTATCACATCGGTGGGAAAATGAAGAATTGCTCTCTTTATAAGTTTCAAAATTAGTTAAGGGTTTGGACCCAAGGGGTAACCCATGTGTTTGAAGGAGGGAGGACCTAGATGTGCTTGGGTTCAAGGCTAAGCCCACACGCGCCGTCCGTCCGGTCCGAGCTTGGGTCGTGGGTTTCTTCTGATATTATCTCTTTGGACCCCAAATTGCCTAATATTTACAGTTTGGTCCCTGGAGGTTCTGGAAAGCTGAAATTGGGAACGACAGAAGACAGAAAGTTTCTACCTGCCGTTGGAGTTGATTTTTGGAGCGTTAAAACTCCATTAATCTGTACCTTAAACCTCCCTAACAGATCCTTTATGTTGCACATTAAATTAGCAATTACTTGGCTTATTAACTTCCTTACTAATGCCATTACTTGGCCATAAACTACAATTACTTGGTAGCCGATGAGTCCCTCTCCTTATGCTATATATTGGAGCCTTTTGGCTCAATTGTAGACAAGAATATATACAACACAGAAATAGAAGAGAGAACAACACAAATTCTGTCAAAAAAACGTGAAGCACAAACAGTGGACAAAAACATAAAAACTCTTCATTCCTTTTTCATTCTCCAGTAAGTCGTTTCGTGTTTGTTTTCTTCGTCAGAATCAACCTATTTGTTTTGTAGTGTTGATTAGTTGTTTATATCTTGGGAGATTATTGTCCGTTAACGTAATAACATATATACGAGACAATCTTATCTTAAAGATAGAGAGCCATCTGATAGTGGGTCGTGGGTCGTGGGCTTTGGGTTTCTTCTGATAGACCCCAAAATTATTTAATATTTATAGTTTGGTCCCTGAAGTTTCTGAAAAAATGAAATTGTGAACGACGGAAGGCATAAAGTTTCTGCCTACCATTTGGGTTGGCTTTTGGAACCTTGCACATTAAATCAGCAATTACTTGGATGATTAACTCCTTCACTAATGGCCATAAACAACCATTACTTGGCTGATTAATGGTCATACTAATGGTTATAAACAATCATTACTTGGCAGTTGAGAAGTCTCCCATTATACTATATATTGGAGCCTTTTGACTCAGTTGCAGAGACGAAAATATACAATATAATACACAGACAAAAACATAAGAGAACAATTGAAATTCTGTCCACAAACAGTGAACAGAAAACTCAAAACTCTTCCTTCCTTTTCCGTTCTTCAGCAAGTCATTTCGTGTTTTGTTTTTTCTTCGTCAGAATCAATCTATTTGCTTTGTAGTGTTGATTAGTTGTTGTTTTATTTTGGGAGATTATTGTCCGTTAACGTAAAAATATATATACGGGGCAATCTTGTCTTAAAGACAGAGAGTCATCTCTCGACTCAGCCCACAGTTGTAACAATCCAGATTTAGTGTTTCTTGATTTCAGGTTATCAAGATTCAAGACTCAACAAGCTTGTGACAGTTATGAATATTGGCTTGTTTGTTTATCATTTCGAACACTTGTAATATTTATTTACTTTCCGTACTGCTTTAGGTGGTATAACAATCTACACATTATGGTAATTTGGACATTAAACTCAAAATGGCAAAATTCCCTCTTTTTTCCCCGTGTTGTTCAAAGGGCACAATTACTTTCCTCTCTTCAGTAATGCTCACTTTCTGTTTTGTATTTCTGTCTTGTTTTTCCCCTTTTTATGGGGATAGATAGAGATGGCGAGAAAGAATTGATATTTACCAGTCTCTCTGTCATTTTCTGTTGTGATGACAGAAAAAGCAACCCCAGGTTTGATCTAGCGCTCCTTCTTCACAAGTTTCAAACTCTTCAACAACTGATTAATCTTGAGATTGTTTTTTCAAATTCCCCCAAAAACTCTGTATCTCCATTGTTAAAGCAACCAGTGCTCACCCTCCCCAAATGAGCAGTGGATTTCAAAGCCACGCAGCAAGTATCCATGTTACTCGATACTTTGTAGGACCTAGTCCGAAACTTTAAAAGGCTACTGTCAGCAAAACTGAAGTATCTAACTAAACTTGCAAAAAACAAAAGGATAAGCCAAGATACAACACTATACTAAGACACCAGCCATTTAAGTATGAATTACATAATCAATTACTGCAATATTAATAGATAAAAATCAACTAGTTTGTATTCACAATGGTAAAGAGTACAAAGATAATAGTATAAGGTTTGAAGGAAGCAATGAAAAACGTAACTTTAGACTTTAACACTTGAGCAAAATCTCAAAATAAAAGTTTTTCTTAATAATCGTAAAAAAAAACCCACCCCTGTAGAACATCATCTGTGTGATTATATCTCTGACATATTCAGAAGAATCGATGCATCTTGACAATGCACAAGTAATTAACTCTCCCGTATTAATGTCATATGCGAAGAAAGATTTTTTGTCCTGCTTCACGAAGAACAATATAGAATTGTCAGCAAAAGTGATAAATGTCATTTGCTCCTTATTATCCGGTTTCAAGAATTTCAGCTTGATGATCCGCGTTTTTTCATCCAATTGCAACTTTCTGTAATCGTTTAACACCAAGACATGGAGTTCATCTTTTAGTAGTTGAGCGAATGAGAGCTGGCCATTCCAATCCATGAGATTAGTGAAGAAACCACGTCTAGGGAAAGTAGCATGACCAATGTAGGTCTCATTAACCATATCCAAGACATCAACTTCTATATCAGTAAGATCATCATCATGACAATCCCTTTTCAACATGCCAAATGCAATAAGCAATTCCCATTCTAAAGAAAACCTGAATTTCTTTCTTCGTTCGGTCATCTTTCAATAAGTTATTAGGTAGAGCTGGTACCTTAACGGCTCGCCAGCAATAAGTATTTTGATAACTCCCAACTTGAAGAGAGAAAATTTCATAGCCGAATGACGACGACTCAAGCAACTTGACAGCAGGAGGTTGGTTATATGGAACGAAATCCAAGGCAATGCATAAACTCGGATTTTGTGGATTGGGGATATCAAGGCTTTGGCGCAATATAGAGCATTCTATGCGGTATCTCAAATTAGTAGTATTAGGAGAAGAATCATCAAGATTAGTAGTTTGCCACAGAAGTATGCCTTGACTACTCGTAGCAATATGAGTAAAGCATCCTCCCTATCCTCATCTTCAATCTCTTTCCATCTCCTTCAAAGAGTCTGTCACATCATCCAAGTCTAAACCAATACTTGGAATTTCGATAATGAAGGAAGGCGAGAGGAGGGTGCAAAAACAGGGTATTCCAGAGCTTACAAACACTTCTGAATTTGAACAAACATGAAAGTGGCAAGTAGTTCAATATGTACAATATTGTTTCATCTGGAAGCTGCGGGGGGTTGCTCCTCCTTATTATTCTCATCACTTTGCCGCACATTGTTCCTCGTCTGTGATTAATAATTTATATTAGTATTAGCAGCAAATATTGCACTTCTAAACATGCAAATCAAATACTCCATTCGTTATTAAAAATAGTTCCAATACCCATACAACGAATAGTAATACCACAAGTGGGGTTGGGGATGGTAGTGTGTACGCAGAATTTACCCGTACAGTTGTTTCCGATGGACCCTCCAAACAACATTGCCTCTTTCTCTTTCAGCACCACAAAAGATCAAATCTTTTGCGAGAAAGTCTGATTCTTGATTATGTTAGGTGAATTTCCAGCAGTATAACAAAAATATCAAATTGAGTTTTTTCATGGCTATATAACAATGGAATCATCACTATGAATCCATGATTAACAATTCAGATTTGTAAAATAAACTATGGATAGAGAAGAAGGGGAGTTAATTAAATCAAACTAGAAGAAATTAAGATAGAAACTTCAAGTTATTAATTTATGTAAACAGGCAGTGGGAAACTTTGCACATACATAATGATTATTTAGTTGTTTTTGCTATCCCTAGCCAATATCAGTAAGGAAGCCAAATCCAAACCCAATAAGGTTTACAAAAATATTTCTATGCATGTTTGGAGCCATACGCAGTTCAGTAGAATCACAATTTAAAGGAGGAGGATGTTGCTTAATTATTAGGGATTTGTACACAAATGTTCCCTTGTTTAGGTGATCATTTTAAATATTGTCCTTATTTTTACAGGTTGTGCAAACAAACCCTTCTAAATACTAGTTTTAACTTTTAAGTGTGCTTATTGTACGTAAGGGAATACATTTTCATTAAAACAAATGCAAATTGTCTAAATGATGAAAATAAATATCATTATGCGAACATATAGTTGAACCCAATATTTACTGAAATACAAATAATGTAAATTTAGTTAAATTAATTATATATTATTTATAGCTATAGATATTTTAGTATATAAGAGACCTCACTTAATATCTTTTTATTACAACGTATGTTACATTCCCTTATATTATTTTAGTTGATCTGTCATGGTCGAAATTTTTTGTTATAAAACTTCATATCCATTTTGAAAGTGTAACAAATAGTTGTCATGTGAAAAATCATGTCGTAGAATTAAATGCAACATATGAATATGCTTTATTTATTATCATTGCAAAACACAAACACATTTAGAAATTACTTTTGAACAAATTCCTTACTTTTTGGAGATAAAAATCGAGTTTTGGGGAACATGTTTGGAGGCATATTGGCCCATCAATTTCTTCATGAAAATATAACTAGGTTATAAAAATTAGCTTAACTTTTTTTTTCTACATAAGAAATTTGTAATCTTGACAAATTAAACTCTAATTTTATGTTTATTCCCCAGGAAAAAGAATTGTTGCCTCAACATATTATTCAATGCATTCTCGAGGTAGAATTTAGAAACTAATATATCCAGACAGACAGATTATTGATATATTAAATAAAATATTAATTAATTTTAAAGTCCTAAATAGTAGGACTCTAGAACTTTTATTTAATAATAGATAGGGCACGATAAAAACTTGATTGGTATAAGAAGTTCATGCAAATTTATATTAGTCAAATTTTAATTTAAGTCTACTATTAGACAAAATCTAGATATTACAGATTTTTTATTTTGTAACTTCTATAGTGAATTACCAGCTACATCGTACTTCTAGGATCTGTTTTAAGGCCAGGGTTTAAATATCTCCATTTGAGTAAAGTTCACAAGTGAAACAAATTCACGACAATGACACCCAGTAAATAACTTGTATCGATGGAAGAAATAAAGAGTAAAAAAAAAACTAATGTGTATATTTTTATGACTGTAGAGTTTGTGTTAGTTTGCGTTGCGATCACTCAATGGGATATCTTCTACTTTCCACCAACATATGTATAGGGTAGTTCTTCCCATTAAGGCTTAATATTTTTGAAACTTGTAAGCATAGCTAGGTCAATTTTATATTTTCTACGGCTTTGTTAATTTTCTCAAAAACAAAAAAAAGAATTTTTTTTTGCTTATCGAATGAAAAAAAAATGTATTGTGAGGCGCCAGCTATGTTTTTATCAATGCGAGATACTCATTCTCTGATATTGTTAAGAGTCTCACATCGGATATGAAATGAAAATATGTACTCCTTATATGGACTTGGACAATCCTTACCCTACAAGCTACTTGGACAATCCTCACCCTACAAGCTACTTGGACAATCCTCACCCTACAAGCTAGCTGTTGGGTTGAGTTAGGAATGAATCTTGGGCCTAACTCAACCCCAAAAGCTAGCTTGTAGGGTGAGGATTGTTCAAGTCCATATAAGGAGTCCATGTTCCCATTCCATATTCAATGTGAGACTTTTAACATGTAAATAATGGATCTTGGGCCTAACTCAACCCCAAAAGCTAGCTTGTAGGGTGAGAATTGTCCAAGTCCATATAAGGAGTCCATGTTCCCATTCGATTTCCGATGTGGGACTCTTAAGTCTTAACACTCTCGCACGCCCAGACCTCGTTAACTGGAGCGTGGACAATATAATTTGGGGGCCCAACATCGGTGAATAAAGAATTGGAATGGGTCTGGCTCTGATACCATGTAAAAAATTGATCTTGGGCCTAATTCAATCCCAACAGCTAGCTTGTAGGGTGAGGATTGTCCAAGTCTATGTTCTCATTCCATATTCGATATGGGACTCTTAACAGATATTATGGTGAATTTATTTCACTTGTTATATATGGCCTGGTGTTTTGACGGAGACACTGTTGCATTAAGGAAGTTTATGGTGAATTTGGAGACTTTGTTAGTTCTGGTTAATTGAGCTTAACTTTGGACCAATAGCATCAGGGTTGGTAGTATAGTTGTGAATATTAAATATTAGGAAAATTATTTAGGGCTCGTTTAGTATGAGGTATAAGGGATCATTAATTCTAGAATTAAATTTGAGATATGTTTATCTCATGTTTTGTTGGAATAAAATCATGATATAACTAATCTCGAAATTGTAGTGTTATTTTATCCCTGTGAGATGATGGATAATTAACTAATCCCAGAATAATTTATTCCATAATTAATTATCTCCGGATAACTTGTTTCCAACCAAACGACCCCTTACAGTTTTATCTAATGTAAAATTTAGTTTAAAAGGGTAAATAAAGTGGACATTAGATTAAATTTTGAAAATCAATAAACATATTGTAGACTTATTATATTGTCTTAGACACAGTGCAAAACAAAAGTTATGGCCACAAAGTGTCTAACTTTTGAAATTCAAGCATGAAAAATTAGATGTATTAGTGACTTCTAGTTGAGCTAAGTCTATCATGCAGTCAACAGATGTAGAATAATCAATTACATTACTTACCAATCACGACGTCAAGAATTAGTCGCAACTTTCTGTTGGAAATTTGCTTTTGGTGGGGAGGTGCGTCCACCCGTATTTAATGACTTAAACACTAGGGGTCCGCATGTTGGAGGCTTTGTCTCTTCACACGTGCATAATCTACTAAGTGAATAGATGACCGTAGGGCCAAATATCGTCAAATTTCGTTAAGAAATGAAAGAGATATTGGTCCACGAAGTAAGGTGTTTGAGGCATAAAAATATGGTGTGGGACAAATCTACCACATCGGTGGGAAAAAGAAGAATTGTTATCTTTATAAGTCAAAATTGGCTAAGGGTTTGGGACCCCAAGGGGTAACCCATGTGTTTGAAGGGGGGAGGACCTAGATGTGCTTGGGTTCAAGGCTAAGCCCACACGCGCGTCGCGCGCCGCCGCCGCCCGCCCGTCCCGTCCGGGCTCGGGTCGTGGGTCATGGGCTTCTTCTGATAGACCCCCAAATTGTTTAATATTTACAGTTTGGTTCCTGGAGTTTCTGGAAAGATGAAATTGGAACATTGCACATTAAATCAGTCATTACTTGGCTTATTAACTCCCTCACTAATGGTCATAAACAGCTATTACTTGGCAGTTGAGAAGTCTCCCCTTATGCTATATATTGAAGCCTTTTGGCTCAATTGTAGAGACTACTACAACATATACAAGATTTATACAACACAACACAGAGAAAACAGAAGAGAGCACAACACAAATTCTGTCCAAAACGTGACCAGAAACAGTGGATAAAAACAGAAAACTCTTCCTTCCTTTTCCATTCTTCAGCAAGTCGTTTCGTGTTTGTTTTCTTCGTCAGAATCAACCTATTTGTTTGTAGTGTTGATTAGTTGATGTTTTATCTTGGGAGACTATTGACCGTTAACGTAAAAGCATATATACAGGGCAATTTTATCTTAAAGACAGAGAGTCATCTCTCGACTCAGCCCACAGTTGTAACAATCCAGATTTAGTGTTTCTTGATTTCAGGTTATCAAGATTCAAGACTCAACAAGCTTGCGACAGTACTGAATATTGGCTTGTTTGTTTATCCTTTCGAACACTTGTAATATTTATTTACTTCCCGTATTGCTTTACATATCCAACACTTTCAATAAATTATCATAGAAAAAAATCAATTATCATATCTAGCTTAAATTCGATCTTTTCCTAGTTTTTACAAAAAGATGAAGTTGATGAATTATGCCGATGAATGCACTGCAACATAAAAAATTACGTTATTAGAAAATCAGTAAATTTAGATAAATATACAATCATATCAATATTGGAAGAAAAAGAAATGACTCGAGATATTAAAAAAAAAAAAAGAAGAGTAAAAGCTCAATAGAAAACAATATACCGCAAATCACGAATAACACCACAGCTAGATCATATTCATGTTCTTATAAAAGACATATATATAACTTCTCTTAGAATCCAATGCAAATAAGGATCTCCCTTTTTAGTGGTTGTGGTTTACCATAATTCGGAGTGGTTGATTTGAAAGATCTATTATACATTAACTTTAATTGATGGTAAAGTCCTAAATATTAGGACTTTAACTAAAAATTTTGTCAAAAATAACGGTAGGTTTTTAATTCTACTCATTTGACTAGTTGACTTAGGGTTAATTCATTTCTCACTTCTGATTCTGATTTCCTCTTCCTTCTAATGGTGCGGAATAAAGCCCCGTGTAGCTAAAGAGCTTGTCTCTAGTCTAATCCTACAAAAGAAGAAATATACCTTTCTTTTTCTTTTCAAATTCGTTTATTGGCTTACCTGGAATATTAGCAATATTCACTACTAAAAATCATTAAAAATCGATAGAATTTTAATGAGTTTTTTATAAATATATTTTTAAAAGAAAGTCGATGGACTTTAATAATCTGACAAACGTCCTTTATTTTTCACGCATAAACTATAAAAAAAAGAGATTGTTCACTTTTTTTTAAGAAAACTGACGGTGTATCATCAATTTGTTATTTTTTACGAAAATCAAGGACTTCATTGATTTTTGAAGTGCAAACTACAGTTGAAGAGGATAAATAAAAATAACTGAATTATTTCATCAAAGAGCATGTGTGGTCTAATGGTAGAACAACTGTTCGATGTCATAGTAAATACTTGGTGTCAATTTTAAGTTGCTACATTATTTATATATATATATATATATATATATCAAAGAGCATGTGTGGTCTAATGGTAGAACTGTTCGATGTCATAGTAAATACTTGGTGTCAATTTTAAGTTGCTACATTATATATATATATTTAAAAAATTTATATCAATTTTTAAGTTAAGGAAACAAACGTCTGTCGATTTTAACCGAGGCAGTCCCAGTTTTCTAAAACTGACCCACCATTTTCTTACGTTATTGAGTCCGTTGGTTCTAGGTCGATTTTAGTCAAAAATCGAGACCGCCCATCGATTTTGGCCCTCAAGACTAGTCTTTTGTAGTGATTATTTATTATTATCCCTCAACCTGCAATCTATTTTAAGTATATAGTACGATAAAAAGAACATGTCTACTAATTTGGTTCGTATATTCTCCAGCAATACTGCAGACCAAAATGAATTGCACATTGATAATGCTGGCAGTAATTCGCAGTTCCTGAAATTAGTACCAGTTCACACACCTTCACTTTGCCTTTGCATATATCAACACTTCCAGTTTTGAGCTTTACAGTTTGCATTATCTGATATGTTATGTTCATGTGATCGAAGTCTCATGATATTTAAAATAGCAAGGACAAAAGTTGATCTTTCAGGGTTGGTCATGGTTTTTAGTCTTAGTCGATACAAACAATGACAACTTAATGGAACTTTGATAAATGTCTATCCCATATCGGTTGAACTAACCTAACTGTTAACTATTGGTAACCGATAACTGATAACGATATCTTATTGCTTATGTATCAGTTTAGGATATTTACGAACCGACAATTGATAAGTGAAACCGATATTTACTAAACATCAGATTCTGAATAAAAGAAAAGGGCAGCCCGGTGCACTAAGCTTCCGCTATGCGCGGGATCCGGGGAAACATCACATTATGAATAATTACTTTATTTGTTGACTCTGCTTGCCCATTTGCACTTGGGTGGTACGGAGTCGATACAATCTTCTTAATTTTCAACCCTTCGAGGAAGTCATTCACCTTCTTTCCAACGAACTGTCGTCCATTAACGCAAGTGATCTCCGTTGGTATGCCGAACCGACAAATGATATGGTCTCATATAAAGTCAATGACTTGTTTTTCTTTAACTTTCTTGAAGGCTTTGGCTTCAACCCATTTAGAGAAATAATCAGTCATAAACAAGGTAAAACGTACATTTTCGAGTGCCCATGGGAGTGACCCACAATATTCATCCCCCATTTTGTGAATGGCCACGGTGACAAAACCGGATGCATCAATTCCGCCGGTTGATGAATTATGGGTGTGTGCCTTTGGCATTCGTTACATTTTTGGACGAAGTTCTTTGAATCTTCCTCCATCTCGGAACCAATAGTACCCGACCATAATCAATTTTCGAACTAGTAATTCTGCTCCAGAATGATTGCCACAAGTCCCCTTGTGAACCTCGCGCATTACATAATCGGTTCCCCCCGGGTCCTAAGCACTTTGCTAAAGGACCATAAAAAGACCTTCGGTACAACTAACTATCAACCAAACAAAATCTAGTTGTTTTAGTACAAAGAGCCCTCGACTCCTTCGGGTCCGTAGGCAACTTCTCATCCTAAAGGTAATTGATGTGTTTGTTACGCCAATCCCAAGTCATGCTTGTCGTATTCACTTAGGCATGATCACCATCTATCGCGGAATTAAGCAGTTGCACAGTTGTTCCTGAATTGAACTCCACTGCTTCTACGGATGAACCTAAATTAGCCAAGACATTTGCCTCATTGTTTTGTTCACGAGACAGATGCTCCATGGTCCATTTTTTGAACCGATGCAATATCACTTGAATTTTCTCTAAGTGTTTTGCATCCTTTCCTCCTTTACATCAAGTACATCGTTGACTTGATTAATGACCAGAAGCGAGTCATATTTTGCTTCGACGACCTCAACTCCCAAGCTCCTTGCTAATTCTAAACCTGTAATCATAGCCTCATACTCTACTTCATTATTACTTAATCTCACAGTTCTTATTAACTGTCTAATAATATCCCCTGCAGGTGCCTTAAGCACTACCCCGAGCTCGAACCATTTTATGTTCAAAGCTCCATCCGTGTACAAGGTCCAGACCCCTGAAGTTTTTTTCGAGGTTAGCAAAAGTTCTCTTTCTACTTCGGGAATCATTCCGGGTGTAAAGGCTGCTAAAACCTAAGATTTTATAGCTGTTCACAATTTATATTCTATGTCATATCCACCAAATTCTACTGCCCATTTAGCTAACCTACTAGACAGTTTCGGTTTATGCATCACATTTTTAGTGGATAAGTTGTTACTACACATATGAGGTGACATTGAAGATACGGCCTCAACTTTCTAGCAGTTGCTATTAATGCTAATGCCAATTTCTCTAAATGAGGGTACCTAGTTTCCGCACTAGCTAATGTTCTACTCACATAATAAATGAGAAATTGTGTACCTTTCTCTTCTCGAACCAGAACTGCACTTATAGCTACCTCGAACACTGCTAGATACAAGAACAATTGCTCATCTGCTTTCGGTTTATGCAATAGAGGCGGACTGAATAAGTATTTCTTCAAATCCCTCAAAGATTGCTGATACTCCGTGTCCACTCAAAGTCATTCTTCTTTTTTAACAAAGAGAAGAACTGATGACTTTTCTCCGAGGATCGAGAGATGAATCTGCTTCGAGCGGCTATCCTTCTAGTGAGTTTTTGTACCGCCTTCACATCTTCAATCACCTCCGGTATTTCCTGCAAATGCTTTAAATGATCCTCTACTTCCAGGGACTTAACTAACATATCATCAATATAAATCTCCATCGTGTTACCTATTTGATCCTCGAACATACGATTAACTAGGCGTTGATATATTGCATTGACATTTTTAAAACCAAATGACATTACGTTATAGCAATAGGTCCCGTATCTAGTTATAAAAGAGGTTTTTTCTTGATCCTCTGGGTTTATCCTAATTTTGTTGTACCAGGAGTAAGCGTCAAGAAAACTCAACATCTCATGCCTTACCGTAACATCAACCATTTGATCGATGTGCTGCAAAGGAAAAGAATCTTTTGGACATGCTCTATTCAAATCAATAAAATTTATGCACATTCTCAATTTATTGCCTTTTTTAGGTACGACCACTATATTTTCTAACCAATACGAATACTCTACCTCCCGGATGAAACATATATTCAAAAGCTTTGTTACCTCCTCCTTGACAAACTTATATTTTTAAGTCGGCCATGTGCCTCCTTTTTTGCTTTACCAGGGGAAACTTGAGTCCAACACACAATTTGTAAGTTGTAATCTCTGGTGGGATACCTGTCATATCTAAGTGGGACCAGGCAAAGCAAACAACGTTAGCTTTAAGAAATTCAATTAATTTAAGCCTGAGCTCTGGGGTCAGTTCGGTGTCTAGGTATACCTTTCTATTGCCAGATGCACAAACAAAATGACTTGTTCTAGCTCTTCTACTGTCGACTTCGTGGCATTTGAATCATTGGGTAGCACAAAGGACCTCGAAACGCGAAAGTAGTCTTCTTCATTCTCGTAGTTTGTCTTTTCTTCATCTTCATTTTTCGAACTCAGAGAGTCCGAACTTTGTGATTGCTATTTTTTTTCCCTACCTTTAACCGTGTCCTTCATTTATTTTGGTATCTGCACCGATTCTTCTATTGTGAACATCTCTATTGCTGTCGATTTCTCCCTCAGATCGTCTTGATTCCCTCCGGTATTGGGAATTTTAGCATCACGTGTAGTGTCGAAGGTGCAACCTTCATATTATGTATCCAAGGCCTACCGAATAAAGCGTTGTACCTCATTTAGCCTTCTATGACATAAAACCTCGTTTGCTGAATATTCATGGTTGCGTTGACTGAAAGAACAATCTCCTCATTCATAGTCTAACTTGCCATGTTATCGACACAATTTGGTCCAACATCCCCAACTACTCCACCACCATCAATCGGATGATGTTGGCCGAGCTATATGGATCAATTAAAATTCGCTTAATCTGAAATTTATTAATGAGGACAGAAGTTACCAGTGCATCATTGTGAGGCTGAATGATGCCTCCGCGTTTTCATCATTGAAAGATATTGCTTCCTCCGATTCATAATCTTTAGATCTTTTCTCTCTAATTATTGACACTTTCGTCTACTTTGCGGTCATGATAACTCCCTTCGGAACATTCATACCTCCGATAATCATATTTATGACATGTTGGGGTTCCACAGGTTCTGTTGCTTGTTTGCTTCTCTACTTCTGTAATTTCCCTTTGCACAATCACTTAAGAAATCACGTAGATGGCCATTTTCAATAATCAAGCCACATCATTCCTTATCTGGGCGACAATCTTCAGTTCGATGATCATGAGTTCCATGGTAATCACAAATCAAGTTTGAATCTCTTTGAGCCAGGTTTGTCCGAAACGGTCTTGACTATCGTATCTCCTTTATATGACCAATGGCCGAAACGAGCTCAGCCGCATCAACATTGAAATTATATCTGGACAACCTTGGGTTCTCAACAATGTTAGAAAAAGATCTACTAGTATCATTTTTGAATTGAAAACCCTACTGGTAGATCATCGATCATTACGCCTACCTCCTCTATCCGATGGGAAATTGCGATTGTTGCGACCCCAATTCGATCTGAATTTGGGCCTTTCCGGTTGGCCGTATAGTCGATACTTATCCTTTAAAGATTTCAGCTCTGACTCGACTTCACTCTTTGACTTATCAAAGTTTTTGCTCCGTCCTACTGACCCCGATGGAAGTTCAAGCTGATCATCCTCTACAATAATCTTAGACTCGTACCTATTATGCATATCTGGCCATATTACTGTCGGGAATTCTAACAAATTCTCCTTTAATTTGAATAAAGCAATGGAACTCCTAGGATTCATCCCCTTGGTGAAAGCCTCAGTTGCCCACTCATTCAGTAATCGGGGAAGTAGCATCCACTCCTTTTGAAACTTGGTCACGAACTCCCGCAGCAACTCTGTATCTTTCTGAGTAATTTTGAAAATATATGCTTTCCTTGCTTGAATCTTCTGAGCTCCGGCATGAGCCTTTATAAAAGCATCTGCAAGTATTTCAAATAAATTAATAAAATGCTCATGCAACATAGAATACCAAGTCATTGCTCCATTGGAAAGAGTTTCACCGAATTTCTGCAACAACACCGATTCAATCTCATCCGAATGCATGTCATTGCCATTTATTGCACAAGTGTATGACGTCATATGCTCATTTGGATTCGTTATCCATCAATACTTCAGGAGATCAGACATTTTAAACCTCTTCGGTATTGAATTAAATGCTACACAAGGTGGGAACGACAACTGGATGTATCTCTTCGAGTCCGACCCATCGGAGGTGCCCCAGGAATCTGATCCACCCATGAATTGTAGGTTTCAACTTTCTTTTCATTGGTGTCAATTCTTTTAGTCAAAACTTCAAGCATTTTCAAGACCTCTGAGGACTCATTTGTCCCCGAACCGTTGTCATTCTCATCGACTCGATTCTCTTCCCGACCTGATTCATTATTGCGAATGGGACGAGCTTCATCCGGTGCGCTTACTTCGCTACTTTTCTTTTGCAACTGAGTTATAGCCTGCTGTTTCTAGCATATAAAATATTCGAGCTAAATTTATTTCACTATCCCCATCATCATCCGGTGTCTTCTAACGTTATCTTCTGGACGACCGAGGTGAAATCACGGGGTTATTGTTATTCATTGGATCAACATTCGGCGGAACACCATTTGGTGGAACAACGGGGGGAACACCATTTTGTGGGTCAACGGGCGGTGCACCGGGTGGAACACCGTTGTTATTGTTGACGTTGTGAGAATCATTGTCACTATTGTTGTTCCCGTGGTTGCTAATCTCAGCGTTGATTTCACTAGCTATATTGTTAGTACTTAGTTTTGATCTGTAACCATAAAAATCTCAAAAGAAACAAGTGAAATTTTAGTTTTAACCAAATCACCACTATTATACTTAGCCCCACGGTGGGCGTCAAACTGTTTACCCAAAAAAATGTACAATTGAATTTGTAAGTGATTTTAAGGATACGTGGATGAATTTGCAGATTAGTATAATAAACAATTGACAATAAATAAGTAAATGAGAACAATAAGCATGTAATTAGCCCGGAGTGTCGCAATTTTGATTGTAATTGAATTGAGAGTTTGGTCCGATCCTTAACTAAACTACTTCGGGTTCGAGCCAATAACAAAAGCAAACTAGAGCACTTTTTGGAATGTAATTACACGAGTTTCAGTAATGAGTATGAGATGTCATTCCAATATGTTGGTCTCTTTATATAGCTAACAATACAAGACATTTCTGTCAAATAATCACTCTCTCATTAAATGCAATTAAATGATAAAAATGGGCACTTAATGAGCAAATGGTAACGGCCAGCGCCATATCCGGAACGGGTAGGCGTTGAGCTCCTTCGATCTTTCACCCAATGTTATCAAGTTCGGTCGTCATTCGGTGTCACCTGGTTCGACCACCGCCCGAGCTTGCTACATCACCCGAACATCCCTCGACTTTCATTCTCAAACCGTGTCACGTATCGTGCCGATTTTCACCGTATACAACATTAACGAAAATTTGACTGTCAACGACCTTTTTGCTGGAATTTTTTTCTGTTGCTTTTTTTGGGCAAAGATTGACATTCTTTGGTAAAGTAATAGGTAAAAGAAGATCAAGATATAATATGTAAAGAAAAAACAAAAAGTGGGACCTCCAAATTTGAAGCTTAAAAGCTTCTGGACATCAATGGAGGTTCGGTGAAGAAAGGGAACAAAAAGGGGAAGAAAACAAGAAAATAGGAAAATGAAAAGAAAAAAATTAAGAAAATGCTATAATAGTAAAAAGTTAACAATTTTTATGTGGCGCTCTCTTAAAGAGAGTGAATCACACTCCCCATGCCACATAGGCGTAAAAGGGGCTATTACTTTCACTATGAATTGATTTAGGAGGTGCAATTAAATCTCCATAAAATTAAAGTGTTTTTAAAAAAAATAAGGTATAGGTCTAGGGGGATAATTATGTATATTCTCTTTAAAAGAAACAAAGTTTTAACGTTGTGAATGACAAAAGCATGGATCGAGCTGAAAGATGAAGAGATAAATATGACATGCTATTCCACATATTTAAACCGATCGATGTGCCATACTGACTTGAATATGTTTTTCAAAGGTACTCTCCTCATGTTTACTTAATTTTTATCTTTTGATTCAAAAAAAATATTTATTTATCAAATAAAAAAAGAATTAACTTTATTTTTTTCAGATTTGTCCTTATTAAGTGTTAAATAATTAAATTTCAATATCTATTTAATTACGGACGTTTTAGTCAAATTACTTATTTTAGCCTAGAAACTAATATTTTCTTAAGGGGTGCAAATGATTAAGTGAACACTCTTTTTAATTCGTATGATGTACGTTGAAGAGAAATATATCACATCGATAGGGATGAGATTTTTGGACTCTTTATAAGGCTTTGAACAATTCTCATCTGTTTGAGTTAGCTTTTGGAGCGTGAATTAGGCTAAATGACAAACTCTTCAATGTAGGTTCACTCGATGTAGACAATTTCGGGTTCTGTTCACACAGTCCTTTAGTTTTGGGGTGCTTTTCCATTTGCTCGTATGAATTTTTTGACACTTCTTAATTGCTTATCTTATTTTAAAATTAAACTCTAATTATTCAAAAATCTCACGAAATATATGCAAACCTCAAATTTACTCGTATCAATATAATGGATTAATATACACGTTATAAAATTAAAAGGTCTAAAAACTTATATATAAAATATTAGTTAATTTAACTCAATTGGAGAAAGATATATCAGAAGAAATTACTTAATATTTTATTTTGTGATTTAAATTTTTCCCCATTTTTGAGTGTTATTATTCTCATCAATCAAATTGGACTTAACTAATATATTTAAATTACTACCCCTTATGTTTCAATTTATATGACATCATTTGACTAGAAATAGAGTTTGAGAAATAAATGAAGATTTTTAGAATTTGTGATTTAAAATATGTAATGAATAGTTGTGTGGTTGTAAATTATTTTATTAAAGAGTAAAATCGTAATATTAAAATTAAATTATTTTTAAATATAAAAAAAGATATTTTTTTCGGGATATAAAAAATATTACACTTTATCCTAATTTTTCAATAAAATTATCAAATGTATAATTTTTATTAGTTTAATTGATATGTATATTAAGTCAATTTTTAAGGGAGAGAGTCCATCTCTCGCGTTTCGCCTATGCGTTGCTCTAAGCACGGGTACCCCTTAAAAAAAGGTAGTATAATTTTAAAATTTATTTAATTAAACTTGTAAAAGCTGAAAGTGAGGGGAAAAGTGTGGCCGAAAAAACAACTAAAAACACCAGGTCGTAATGGCGCAATCTTATTCGTCGATTCAACACGCGGAATTCAAATAAGGTGGCTACTGCCTCGCTTACTTTTATGTTTTAACGTGATCGCTTTATCGGTACTACTTAATTTATATGTATTCCGTATTCGAATTGGCAAAAGTAAAATAATTCGAAACACACAATTTGCAAAAATCAAAGAAGCAACAAAGGCTTGATGGAAACGGTTATGGAAGAAGAAGAGTACAATTGGAGAGAAGTAAAACTTCATTCTCTCATACCAATAGTGCCGGAACCGGAACTCGAGAGAGAAACCGGCGAACGGCGTCGCGGCCGTGATATACTCATCGCTATAGATCACGGTCCTAACAGCAAACACGCTTTTGATTGGACCGTTACTCACCTTTGCCGTCTCGCCGATACGCTTCATCTCGTTCACGCCGTTTCCAGTTAGTTTACATCCTTAATTGCTAGTAATAATAATAATTGTTATTATAAAGCTCCATTTGTTCTAATAGATTAACTAATTTTGTTTCAGGTTTCAGAAATGAGATTGTGTATGAGGCTACACAGGCACTCATGGAGAAGCTTGCTGTCGAAGCTTTTGAGGTTGCTATGGTTAGTCTTTCTCTTTGTTTTTACAGTAATTATTACTTCTTCTGTGATATAGTTTAACTAGATACGGAGTTTAAGAAATAATGAAAAACTTTTTAAACTAGTGATCTAAAATAATTCATATTTGTGTGACTGTAAAAAATTTATTAAGGATAAAAGGGGAAGTTTTAAGTTAAATTATTTCTAAATATAGAAATTTATTATTCTTTTTGGTACAGACTACAAAGGAAAATGACGAGTATATAATGGTGACTAATGATTTCTGAGTTATTTATTATCAGATGTTTGGTTAATCTAGTAAAATCTGCATTTACTCTGTGTAATTAAAACATCTATTTGGTTTTTAATTGGATAAATAAATGTTTCCGATTGTACCCTTGGCCTATATTTAGTATTGCTTTAATTGCTTATCATATATGATATAAATAATTAGCATAATGCAATTAACAATTACTGTGTAACTCTCAATATTTGATCATCCTGAACATGGAGTTATCACAACTATCCTGCTCAACCTTATGTATGCAAACATAAAAAATGATCAACTCCTCTCATAAATCATGGTGCATTAACTAAGGTCAGTTACATATCGCGATAATATTTGCTGGAAAATGAACTACATCACATTCAAAGGTTCTCAAAGGTTTTTAGGATTAACTATTTTTCCTCGCATTCTGAGCAGAGGGTCTATCGGAAACAACCTCTCTACCTCCCAAGGTAGGGGTAAGGTCTGCGTACACTCTACCCTCCCCAGACCCTCTTGTGGGATTACACTAGGTATGTTGTTATTTTTCCTCGCGCATGGAAGATACATGCTTTAAAGTTCTTGAAGATGAATCTTTAAGGACCTTTTGTAATTAAGATAAGAAACAATAGTTCCTTCGACAACTTCCCAGTTGCTTGACTAAGGAATAATTCACTGTAGGAAATATGTATAAATGATTATTAGTACCGAACTTTCATATGTTTCATTTCAATTTGAGTTAGTGGTCTTTTTCTTAAGGGTTTTCATCATGATCATTGCTTATCAATTTTTAGCTCCTCATACATAGCTTTACTCTGCTGGAAAATACCACGATTCAATTGGTTTGATGGGTTTATTTAACATGCATTTAATTTTACATAGCTATCTACCATGAATTAGGCTGAGTGTGTGAGAGTTGGTTTTCATTTTAACTTTGGAGCTTCAACAAAGATGAAAATTTAAAATCAGAAGTTGGAATTTGATGTTGCGGCAACTAGTCAGTTGCCCAACCTGTTACTCATTGTTTTCAGCTTATAGTTTTTGTAAGTCCAGAATTTGATTAGCTGTCATGAGACATCATGTTTGACATTTTCACAATCTGTTGCAAACTTTTTCGTCTATTTAATATAATATGTGTTCAGCTAGATCTATAAGATAATTCGTGTTGCAGTACTCAGGCCATATTCTGGCTTTTTAAAGAATATGCTGCTAGTTTGTTTCGCAATTTTGTCAAAGGGGAGGAGCTTCATCCCTTTCTCCCTTGTGTGCAACTAATACTAGAAGTTAAACACATTGTTGTGAAAGCTTCAAAATTTAGTAACATCGTTGTGCTTGTCGCTTGAGTTCTTGTCTGATTTAACCATTCAAGCGTTTAGAAAAATGTTTTGTCATGGAACAAATAATCAAATATATGAGGAGCTACTCTTCACTCTAAACATGGTACTTAAGCAGCAAACATAGTTTATATGAGACATAGCTAATAGATAGTTACCTGAAGGACAAGTGCAGCTGTTGTATGATGTTAGATTTACTTTGCTGCTACTTTCTTGATAAGGCACTATTTGATTGGTTCCTGTATAGATATGTTGGCAATGAGAGCTTAGCTGTCGTTAGTTACTCGTATAGTGGTTAAGATACATACTGAAGCATAATTTGATCTATAAATGCACAATTTCATTTAGTTGTTTCATATCCTTACAATAAATGAGTTTGGATGAAGTTGACGTATTGAAGGCTGAGAAAGTGCATTACTGTGGTTGGTATGAACCTTTCCGCATGCTTCTTCTTTTGGGCTTCAACGTAGTCTAAAGTTGTGATGGAAGGCATTTTCATATGAAAATATGACGCATGCAATGCCCAACAGGGAATAATTAAGATGAAATTATGGCAGTTGCAATTCCCAAGTTTGTTTGGCATTTTATTATTGAGAATCAGTGCTAGTCCACAAAGGCTTCTTATCCTGACTGAGACGCGGCCCTGAGGACTTGAAGATTTTCAGAAATTTTTCTAATTGTTGCTTGAATGATGCATATCTTTAAGTTATTTCACACATGATACTCCATTTCTATGCAAGTTTTTGTTTGTTATGCAACAGTATCTTCATGAGTTTTCTCTATTTTTTTCGTTTATAGTTTTGTTAACTATTGGAAAATATGTGCAAGTTTTAGTTGCTAGCACATTGTGGTGACCACTAGTTATTCTTATGACATATGCAACATCTGCATTTCCAGTTTTACTGTGGAAATATGTTTCTTTTAGATATTCTACAATATCTTCTTTTTTTCATTTTAAAGCCTTAAAGCGGTGAATAAGAAGACCTTTTTATTCACAGAAGGATGTACCATAATACCCTGAAAGAAGTTCGTTATTGTTGGTTCTATCAAATTTGATTTTTGTTCTTGTTGGCTTTATTGAGTTAGACCACATGTAAGTCAGTAATCTCTATAGTTCTGGTTTCATAGGTATAATTTATAGGAGTTCATAACATAGTAAACTCAATTCTTTTGGATGCCATGTTGAAATAGGTGAAGACAGTGGCTAGGATTGTGGAAGGAAACGCTGGGAAGGTAATTTGCAAGGAAGCAGAAAGGTTGAAGCCTTCAGCTGTGGTTATGGGAACCAGGGGACGTGGCTTAATCCAAAGGTATATCTCTCTCTCTCTCTCACACACACACACACACACACACACACACACACCAGTGTATGGAAGGGGGCACATTGGTTGTTAAGTCAATTACTGATTTTTTGGTTAATTTCTCTTTAGTGTACTGCAAGGAAGTGTTGGTGAGTATTGCTTTCACAACTGTAAGGTAGCACCGGTCATCATAGTTCCTGGAGAAGGTATAATGTAAACACCATTCTGTTCTTTAGCATTCGTTAGATTTTTCTTTTATGAAATCAAAGTGTTGCAAAAATCTAAACTAGTTCAAATTATTGCTAAAACAGAGGCTGGGGAAAGCTCTGTGATTTAATGGAACTTTCAAAGTTTGAGGTAACAGCAGCTGTATTACTGGTGGCAGGTTCTTCCTTTATAATGTGCTTATATAAAATCTTATGCTATCATTGATGTAAAGTATTTTTATCTGGTTTTCAATTGTGTGTATTTTATGTAATCAGTATCTTGTTTGTTCGTAATAACTATTTATATTGTGAATAGTTGCTGATTTATATTATAAATGGTCCTAAGAGATTGATGGCTTACCATTTGTGCTGGAATACTTTAATAATTTCTGTCATAAAGATGTACTACATCACATCTAGCCCCAAGAATCATATAAGCAGGAATAAAAAGTAATTCAAGATCTATTTGTTTAGCTCAATTCTGAACTAAACATAGTAATTTCCTCCTTTATTTAACATAAAGATGCAAGTTCTTCATTTGTCCATAGAATCTAGAGGGATTCTTTAAGGAATTGAGAGCTGGGGAAGGGCATAAACATAAATGCTATGTAAAAATGTTGTGAGAACCGTCTTAGATTTTTAGGAAACAATGATTGCGAAGATTTTAAGATTAATTGATACAACCAAGGGAAAGAAAACCACATAAACCCCACATCAGCACATTGTCATACCGATGTGGGACTCAAGTTCTATACCTTACAATGGACAATAACAATCAAGTTCTATACCTTACAATGGAAAATAACAACCACGCTCCGCATCCGTCGTCTTCGACGACTCCATACTGGGTAGCTTTCACTCTACTACTAGTAGGTAACCCTTTTCTAGGTAGCCATTTTTGAGTCAGGTGCCCAGACACCCGTGGCTGGATGTGCGCTAGCCCTGGGCAAACACTAAATACCGGCGTCACCATTCATGAAAAGGTGGGCACAAAGGTTGGTGGGTGGCTTTGATACCATTGATACAACCAATGGCGAATTTAAGTGCAAAAGATTGGGTCACGTGAACCCATGGTCATCCCACTAAATTCGGTATATTATATGTATAATAATTCTTAAAATATGTCTAATATTATCTGAAGGAACCCATGGTTAAAAGAGACTAAGTGGTGCACCGGTTAAGGTGCCGGGTTTAATTCATGAAGGTCGAGGGATCGAACTCAACTTGCTTTATTATAATTTTTTCTTATCTTAAAAGCAATGGTGCACTCATCCCTTTGGATACAACCTTGGGAGAAACACGTCCCAAAAGCTAGCTATTTAGGTGGGAGGGCCCAAGGCTATATAAAACTCACATTAGCACATTGTAATAGCGATGTGGGACTCAAGTCCCATACCCTGCATGGACTAACATTGAGGACTAACATTGATATTAAGGATTTTAAAGGAATTGCTTCATAACCTTAGTGGGTCCAGAAAGACAACAAGCAAAACCATCTTTCATCATCTATTTAGGCAAGAGTCCAGTAGATTCTGTCTGCAGAAGAGGCCAGGTCCCTCCTTGCTCACTGAAAATGAAGGTAAAGAAGACGTTTTAGAACAAAGAAATAATGGTGAAAAGCACAAGATGACATATACTAGGCCCAATGGTGGTGTTGCCTCTGGTTTGCTCTGAACCATCAAAAATGAAAAGATACCCCCCTGAATATAATGGACTATGTATTTGATAATGCTGAATGAAAAATGAAAAGCAACAACAAGGTATTGCAATCCCCCCCCCCCCCCCCCCACACACAGAGACTCTTCAGCCAAAGAAAAAATAGAGAAGCTGCAAGCATGAAAAAAGAAGAAAGAATATAGAGAAAAAGAAACCCCCTCACTGGAGGAATGGAGTAATGAGTTAGATTACACGACTAGTAGTCACTACAACTAGTTTGGTTAATGATAATCCACAAGACTCCATTTTGAATTCAAAGCCGCCAATATGGCATCTAGTTCATATATGCCATCAGTGGAATTCGGATATGATTTTGAACAACTTTCAGTCCCTTGTACTAATAAACCACATAAGCTACTTATTCCTCTTTACCTTTCTTTGTTCAACTGATTAAAACTATATTTGACAGACTGATGTGAAATATAATGATGCTCTATCTACAAAAGTGTATTTTAGATTTGTTACAAAACCAAAAGCTGCCATATGATTAGGCACTAATCTGGATTTTTAAAAAAAAAATAGAGAAGGCATGAATCCTAATAACTAGTACTCCCTCCGTTCCAAAAAGATTGGTCTATTTTCCTTATTAGTTTGTCCCAAAAAGATTTGCTCCTTTCTATATTTAGAAACAATTTAACTTTATGAGATCATTTACAACCATACAAATATCTAAGATTTGTTTTGGACCACACATTTCAAAAGCCTTCCTTTATTTCTTAAACTTTGTGCCAAGTCAAACTAGGTCAATTTTTTTGGAACGGAGTGAGTAGTCAGACGTCTCAATATCACCAATTATTTTGAAAGAGAAAAAAGGATTCTCTTTTTATTTTTTTATTTTCTCGGTCTTAATCGACATGTCTTATTCTGTCCAAAAGGCTACTAGGCTATAGCCACTATGGTTAACTTGTTGGCTCCCTTTCAGTATACTCATGGAGTGCTCAATATTTCCATTCAGGTTCTAGTCAAAAGAGTAACAGCTTGTGCCACTTGATGAGTATGACCCTTAATAATCAATCTTTGGAATATTTATGCTTATCATAGAGCTATATTCAACTCTCTTAAGTACATTAAATTAGATAAATATAGATATCTTATGAAGTAAATTTTATTTAGAGTATTAGACAAATCGTACTTTTTCTTTTTGAGTCTGGTAGTAAATAATCTTGAAGGAATTTTCTAAAATAACTATTGATTATTGGGTAATATAGATATTGTACTTTGAACAAATTGTCTTAATTAATACTTTATAAATTACTAGAGATTTTAATTTATAAATTGTGACTTGTTGAGGTGGCAAGTGTAAAACTACTTGTTAAAAAAAAACTCCAATTGGTACCAAATTGATTAAGCTATTGGCCGATTGAGAGGTTTCAGCTGAATTTTATTGCTACCTAGTGATAACTTCATGTCCAAATAAATTATTTCTATAGGAATGAATTTTGCGGTCGCCACTGGTTGTCGGGGATTTCTCGGTTTTAAAGAAAAAGAGGAATGGATTTTGCACTTCTGTTGAGATGCGTTTTCTTTCATTTTCCCGCCTCAAGTAGTTGCTTTTGTTTGCCGTTATATATAGATGAAAATTAGATTTATGTATATAGAATTAGCCAGATTTTTACTTCCTTTCTAGCTTTTTTATACTGGATATCTTTGACATGGTTGGCTCCAATTGCGTTTCCATTAATTGTTATAGAGAAGATAAGGTTTCCAATGAACACTGTCATAGTATTGTTTTAATACTCTTGAACTGCAACATTTACATACATAATATACTATGTTATGTACTTGGAAAAAAAGAATCAGGATCCATGACATTTGAGGTGAAGTCATCCAAGTATCTTGAATGTTTAGAACTGTAAGGTCACATTTCCATCTTCAGGTCATTTCCAGCTTCAACAAAACCTGCACAATGATCCATAGTTTTTAGCTTCAACACTTGAACAGAAGCCTAACTTCTATTATTGTGGTGTTGAATTAAAGATTAGAACCGCAGTAAGTGGTCTCATGTTTAGATATGTATTGTAGCTGAGATAGATAGGGGCTATAGAGCCCTCCAAGCATGAGAGACAAGGGTTCAAACTCAGTACAAGCAGAAAGTGTGATTTTTTTCAATGTGTACGGCTTGGTAGGTAGTAGTTACCCGGTATTGTGGTGGTAGGAGGTAGCCGATACTTGCGGAAATGTTGAAGAGCACACTAATTGGCCCAGACACTACCGTTAAAAAAAGTAGAGGAAAGGTAGGGCCCTCCCAAGACTCGTAAGTTAATAATGTAGTTGAATAATAACTGTTCATTTGTGTTGGATGGTTGCTACCTGCCTATCAAGCAACTACTTTGGGGTATTTTTTCCGTGCAAAAGTAACATAGTTTTGATCATTTAAGGTGGAAGACAGGAATAAAGGGAAGATACCTAATCAGCAACCTTTTTCAACAGGAGTATAAATCAAAGAGGACCCAACTATTCTCAAAGCAATATATGATAGGTTCAGGGTCTCTAACATGGAAAGTAACACCCACCTTAATTGATTTTTAATCTTCTTTTTGTTGAAGGATCATAGACAGGATAGAAATATTGACTAGACATGTCACTTGTGCATACCTGTACACGGATGGGGAAGAAACTGTACTGATCTTCCTTGTTGAAGCTCCATTGCATACATGTTATCTAAGTCAGTGTCCCAAGTTGGAAAGCTCTGAACTTGCTGTATTTTGAATGAAACTTTTGTTAAAAAAATTGAAAGAAAAATTGAAATTAACAGTTTATTAACTAATATTGGTTCAAGTAATTACATTGATACTGGATGAGTCAAGAAATATTTCAGGGATTGATACAGGAGCGCTAGTGGTTCTACGTAGTGCCATTTCACTAAGATTTAGAATACCCATTTCCAATCCAGAACTTGACACTATTTGCTGCAATGAATTAAACTGGCGTTGGGCCATACTAAGCATTTCAGATGATGTTCCAGCTCCCATTGTGGGAAAATTAGACGTGCTAGTTGCAAATATCTGGAGAAATAAAATTTGAAATAAGAACACATTTTTACTCCGAAGAACGAAATAGTTTCTTGATATGATGTCCCCTTACGTCTTTGTTGAAGAAATTGTCTACGTCGATATCAAGCCTTGGATTAACAGCAGCCAGTTTCATTGATAGGAACTGCATGATAATGAATTGTCAAATATAGAATATCAATCATAATATTTCTAGCAACAACATAAGGAACTATTGTTTCTTGATTCTTTTTACCTCTACTTGTCTTTGGAGAGATTGGACATAGTTGATTATTTCATCAAGCATTCCTGCTTTCCCTGTGATCTTGTTACAACCTGGTACCAAGTCTTGTAGAAATCTCATTCTCTCACTGATCTTTTCCCTTCTTACCTGCCAAAAATATGAATTAACTTACTGGTTAAGTTGTTCACTGGAGTAAAATATTACTGATACTTGGTAAAAAACACTTTGACGAAGTCTGTAACTCACTCTTTCAGCTAAACTGTGGCTATCAGTGGCTTGACCCCGACGTGCTCTGACATGAATATAGTCGGGCTTTTTATCTTCAGTAATTTTGGACTTCTCCTTTGAAGTATCGGAATTTTCCCTACTGTTGTTACTGTTATTGGTGCTCCTTTTGTTGCTGTGTTTCTCTGTTGTTACCTTGGAATCTCCCTCCTCTATGCATTCTTTCAATTTCTTGTCTTTGGTTTCCTCTTCTGCAACCTCCTGAAAAGTGCCCACAGATTGTTCATTAAAAGACAGTTGCAACTGTTAGAATTGTGTGACCTTCCTTACTAAAGTTTAAACTCTTAGAGAGCACACTAATTACTTTGTTATATTATATACCATATTGAGTTGTGTGACCATCTCTTCTAATAATTTAACTCTTAAGAGAGAGCGCACTTTTTAATTATTTAACTATATTATATCTCAACCACATCAAAATGCAGGACTTAAACATTGACGGGGTAGAGGAACAGTTTCAGTTGGTATTGAACATACCTTGAGCTGTTGATTCTTATCTGCTTTCCTCTTCTTGAAGCTCTCTCTGCCTCTGTTAAAACTCAGCATAGTCTCTTTGGGTTTAACAGCAGAAACAGCATTGTCCACCATGGTAGGCGGGCAGCTTGTAGTTCTTGAAATCGCATAATTCATTTCAGTTGGGTGTGATATTCCTCCTTGTCCAACCCCAACTGAAACATAACCAAAACCATTAGTACCAGTGGTCCCAAAATCACCCCAATTGTTATCCAAACAGGGGTCTGGCTTAATTGCCGGAGTCACAAGCTCATTAAGACTCTGATCGTTTACATTGGTCAGACCATGAAACTGTTGAGCTTCAGACGCTGGATGAAAAGAATTCATCAGTTGATCATTTTGTTCATTAAAATAACTCATCTCTTGTTGCTGGACCACCTGTTCTTGCTGCCATTTCATTCTCGCTCGTTGTCGTTCAAGCACACTCAGTTCTGAGCTTCCATTTCCTCCATTGCTGGTGATATTGTGTAACATTTCTGGTAATGCAATATTCATCAATGATAGAGATCCTTTTTTCAGAAAGAGCAAGAAAAAATGCTCCCAAAAGCTGCTAAAATGCTACTCCGTCCTATGCTTTGCTTTGCGGAAAGTAACAAAATCTATTCAAAATTGTACTAGAAAAAAATATTAGGTAGCTTCCTAACGCGTTCCTTCCTTGTTACGTCCTCTTGAACCAACTCCCTGTTTCTTTCTCTTCAAGTACGCTAAGAATGTACAGCTTTTAGAATAGAAGTAATTGGGTTCTTTCTTTTCGTTTTCTTCTTTCCTTTTCTTGTATGGTGTGTGAGAGAGAATGGGGTAGAATGCGTGAAGCTTAAAGGTATTAGGAAAGTGGGGTATAAATAAGTCTGAGAAAAGGTTACCGAAAAGGAGAGGGTGAGCCTGGAAAATATAAGAGTTATGCGGCGCGAATTAGGATATAGTCGGGCTCTAATGCAGATATCGGAAATCGGGTGGAAAATTAAAAAAAAATTGTATTTACGACTGTATTTAATTGAATACAAAATTTTAAAAAAGAAGAAAAGACACAAGTTTTACTTTTAAAATTTGTAGTCTTAACATGTAGTAGCAATTTTTGGCTAGAAGAGTATGTCAATGACTATCAAATATAGAGAGTTAGTATACTTTTTGGGAACAAAAATAAAAAGAAAAGTGTGCTATATAAGAGGTAAGTTGTAACAAAGGCGGTATGAGCCAGTATCATTTTTCTTGCAAGGTTTATTGCAATATTAGAATAGAGGGGATATTAGATTGAGTCCGGTATCAGTTGTAAATAAAAATATTTTAATTACTTCATACAAGGAAGAATTCGATCTGCATGAGAGAAACCTTGATGCTGATAAAAAAAAATTAAATAAATAACAAACGTATTTACTACTATAATAGTCGAGGAAAATACATAACAAACAACAACAGTGAAGTTTCACAATGTGAGGTCTGGAGAGGGTAGAGTATACGCAGATCTTACCTCTATCTTGGTAGGTAGAGCAGTGTTTCCGAGAGATCCTCAGCTCAAGACAAAGTACAAGCACGGACACAAATAAAGTAAAACAAACAAAACGATTAAGTCATGATAGCGAATTCTGATTAAGAAAAATACATATAGTAGTATAATTCAGCTCGACTTATAACTAGGGGTGGCGATGGGCGGGCTCGTGCAGCGGGGTCGGGTCGGGCGGGACGAGAGGGTCGGGATCGGGACTAGCGGGCCTAGCAGGTCAGATGCAGGCGGGACTGCTCGATCCGTCGATCCCGATCCCGTCGGTATCGGGGCGGGGCGGGCTCGGGTCGGGCTCGGGTCGGGGCGGGGCGGGGTCGGGCTCGGGTCGGGGCGGGGCGGGGTCGGGTTTTCCTTTTTTTTTTTTTTAAATAACATATGTATAAAAAAAACTCAAGAAACAAAACAAGATAGTGGAATAAAAACATCCCAATTTGTTTTGTGCCTCTTATATTATTTAATAGACATATGATTTTTTGTAATACAAATACAATTGTCTAAAATCTAAATTGCAACTTTATGGTGTTGTCCAAAAGTTGCAAATTACATAATAAAATTGCAATTAAAAATTACATTTTCAAAAAACTGCATTCTAATTGCTTGATGATTTCATGTGGTTCTTCGGTTGGAATAGGTATTTGTTGGTCAAATTGATCCATCGCCGCTTTCACTACCTTCGGTTAAGATTTCGTTGTAGTTTTCATCATCTTCTTCGTTGATCTCAGGTTGACCGCACCTTCTCCGCTCCGCTCGTATCCAATCTCTGAATAATCGCAATTTCCAAAGCATCTCCGGCCAATGAGTGTCTGTGGTCTCCTATTTGATATCCGGTCATAGAAAGCGCTTTCGACGCAGCTTGATGACGCTTGAATGTTCAAAACATCTCGAGCCATCAATGAAAGTGTCGGAAAGGTCTTCATTCCCTCCAAAGATTTCACAAGTCTTCTTGTCCATCTTCATTGATAACTTCTTGATACTGATGCAGAACCACGCAAAACAAAAATATCCAACTCGCTAATTTGGTTAGTAGAGGTACGGCCAAGCACATTCTATTTACGAGGCTTTCAATATTAGCCGCAGAAACAACATGTCTTTTGTGAGGTTGTGTTGAAGATGAAGAAGATGGTATGGTAGCCGGTACGTTACTAGCATTTTCTTGTTGATAAAATCTATATATATTTTTGCATTGGTGTTCTACGCTATTCAACACTTCTTCTTTAGTTTGTTCAATAGGTGGTGGGTGATTTAGATTTTTGGGACTTGGAGGTGGTAGTACTTCTATACAATCGTAAATAGTTTCAATTAGTGATTTAGTACCGTCTATTTTAATAGTAGGATTTAATACTGTAACCAATAATATAAATAGAAGGAATAGGAATAAAATATTTTTTTATTTTGACAAACATTTTTTAATAGCCTTTATAAACTGGTTTTTCCATATATTCACTAAGTAATAAAAATATTAGAGTTATATAAAATAACATAGTTGAAATAGTAGGATAATATATAGGAAAATTCTTTTGTTGCTTGAAAAAATTTCTCTAAAAATACAATAAGTTCGGAAATTTTTACCCAATCACTATCTAAAATCATATCAATTGGGTTTTTATTATGAGAGTTAAAAATAAAGTTATAGGTAATTTATAGTCATAAGCAACAAGTAGTTGCTCGTATAAAGAATTTCACCTAGTCGATACTTCTTGTGGAATTCTTCTATAAGGTAGTCCACAATCGTGACAAGTTTTTATATTCTTTTCTACGTTGTACTTTATTACTTTTAAAAATAAAATTTATAGCAAATTGTATTTTACTAAGAATGTCTTCAAAAGTGATAGACCATCCTTTACAATTAAGTTATATATATGGCACGCCGTGATTTTATATGAAAATGGTCCTGGAAAAGATGGAGCTAAACTATTTTTAACATTGTAATTGCGTAATTGTTATTAGAAGCGTTATCTAATGTAATAGTCATAATTTTATCGGTAATTCGTAATAATCGCACACTTGATAAATATTTTCTGCAATAAAAGTACCATTATTGCCTATCATCTATATATCTATACGCTAAAATACGCTTTTGCATAGACCATTTATAATCTATCCAATGACAAGTTACGCTTAAATAATCATGGCCGTTAGTACTACGACCTATATCGACGTGATAGATACTTTGCCATTAAAATGATATAATGAAAAACGTAAATATTGTTGATATTCATGCGCAAATTTAAATACATCTCTCTTAACAGTTGACCTAGGAAAATCGTTAAAAGAGGATTATATATATCTCTAATGTAATGAATAAAGCAGGAGATGAAGGAAATGAAAAAGGCAAACCCTCCACAAAGAACTAATTTTGATATTGCTTCCTATCTCTATGTTTGTTGTATTTAGAGCCTACAATTCCCCGCCATAGGGTTAATTTGACCAGATGCTTGGTCCGGACAAGACGATGTGAACCTTGTCCCGATGGAGCGCGCTTATGCACCGGTTTTGAAGCCTGGTATTGGGCATACCTAGTGGATGAGCACTTACTACGTGTCTAATTAAACCCCGCCCCACCGTGACCTTTTCCAGCTTTTAAATTTTAAAACATTTTTACAAATTTTACATATGGCTACTTGATTCTCACGTCCCTATCAAAAAATGTCCATGCATCCGATTTTAATGGTCGTTTCTTTGGACCTCGTCTCATACTAGGGGAATAGGAGGTATTTAGGTTGAAGGTGCACTAGTGGGCGTGTTGTCATCAATATTAGTGGGTGTATCGTCTAGATCATCGTCTAAATTAAAGTCTTCTTGAGTTCCGTAAAATAACTCCTCGTCTAAATCTAATGGTATTGTAGGAAAATGTTGAGTATCAACAAAATCATTCTGTGTAGGAATAAGATGACTAGAAGAAGTACCCTTGCCCTGGTTGCCCCTACTAGAAGAAGCACCCTTACCCTTACCCTTAAACATACCTTTTAATCCTTCCATTTTAATTATGATAATAAATAATTAAAGACAATAAAATTAAGTGCGCTAAATAAAATAAACAGACAATAATAATTTAATGAAGGAACGAATGTACCAAACGCCGACGTAACGTCGACGTGTAATCGAGAGGTTGAAAATTGAAACTTTGCTCGATGGAAGATCCTCAAGCTAGTTGTCAACTTCACTCCCAATTCCCAAATGAATTAATAAAATTGAATATTTAGCAAACAATGTAGAGAGATATATTGAGAAATTAGAGAGATTGTAGGAAGATTTGTGAGAAAGATGAAGAGAAAATGAGTTATTTATAGTTGAAAAATTGGGTTAAAGTGTAAATATAATAACTTATGAGTTAAAAATAAATATTAAGGGGTAGGGGGGGTTGGGGGAGGGGGGGGGCCTAAAATGGCCGTTGGCCAACGGCCATAATCTAAAATGGTCGTTGGTGCAACGGCCATTTTTGCAAAGAGGGTTTAAGGGTCTGGCCTGGTCGGGCTCGGACGGGCTCTGGGCGGTCTCGGTCCGGCGGCCTGGGCGAGACGAGACATCGCCCCGTCGAAGTCAGTCCCGCCCCCGTTAAATTTTTTTTATTTTTAGAGCGGGGTCGGGGCGGGACCGGGGCGGGGTCGGGACGGGGTCGGGCCGGGGTCGGGTCGTCCCGGCCCACTGGCCAGCCTTACTTTTAACTGGGGCCAGGCGCAATGGAACGTAACCATACCAAAATGGGCCATGGTGAGTGGGCCCGGGTAGACATGACTAACCACGTGAGACTGTCCCGCGAGAACGTAAAGTGTGAGAGAGCTTTTTTTTTTTGGGCCTGATAGGCCCTAACTGAGAGCAGTACACAATTGGGTCTTCCACTGATACGTGTCAACCGATGGACCCGTCAAAAGTGACATGTCATAAGGATGACGTGGCCACCAGCCCAAAAAGCGAAATATGGGCTTTTCAGAATTCCGTGCGATTGGTGTTTGGTACCTGAAAGTTACGCCTTCTTTGCTGTTCGTGTGATATTCGTGCATCGAACGATTGCTTCGTATTGGAGCGTGTGAATGACTCACCTATTAAAGAGTGAGCATATGAGGTACTGAATTAAATACCGTAACAGCAGAATCTCAGATATTACGGGGTTGTCAGTTGCTAAAACTAGTATTCCTCTCGCTTTAACTTATTTCTATATTTAATTATTTTCACAAAAAAAGAAAAGAAAATACACATACACGTCTAGAACTGAAGTAGGCAATACTAGAAGGTAAAGTTGAAAATCTTGGTTGTATAATTTGGATTGCAACCTTTTAGTCATTGGATAATTAATTTCTTCTTATTATTTGTATGTTCCAATGTTGCATTAGAAAAAATATTACTCCCTTCGTTCCAAAAGGATTGACCTAGTTTGATTTGATACAAAGTTTAAGAAATAAAGGAATACTTTTGAAATGTGTGGTCCAAAACAAACTTTAAATATTTGTGTGGTTGTAAATGATCTCATAAAGTTAAATTGTTTCTAAATATAAAAATGAGTCAATCTTTTGGGACAAACTAATCTTTTTGGGACGGATGGAGTAAAAGATATTGTTATATTTTTGTAGTACTAAAGCTTGTCAGAGCTTAGCTTAATCCACCAAATTTGGTGATATGTGTAAGTACCAAAATTTATGTTGAAACCCCAATTAGGCACTCCGATTTGATTGATAGGAGTAGAATTAGGGATATTTTAATTTATAGAGTCACGGGTGAATCATTATAACAATTGAGTAGTTAGTAGGTCATTAATGAAGCCGAAAAGTTTCCTAAAAAAGTAGTAATGTGACTTAATAATGGATAACATAATATAAATATTTATTTGGATAGTGTGATGAGGACCAGTGGGAGAAGCGGGGGTTGAGGGTATTATTTTTTTGAGGAGGGGAGGGGGGGTGGTCTGGGCAGATTTTCTATGCAGGCTATCGTTATCAAGAGACAACATAATCGAGGAAAGATTTGGTTTCATTTTCATTCAGCTTTCTATGAATTTTGTGACCACCGAATCCCTCCCCTTTATTTCCTCATAGTTGTTGCTTGATTAATATCCTAATTTTGCTTTCACAATTAATAATTGTATCTCGTTCTTTAAGTAATTGTTTCATGCGAGGTATTTTATCAATTTTTCTGTTAGTGTTTCGTATTAACTAACAAACAGTTGGGTCAACTATGTTTGCAAATGTTAAAAGTCCTAGCTAACTGCAAGTGTGATGCTTTCAAAATCATATTAGCTAGCAATGCGTTTATTTCAGCAAAAGGGACTATTCAATAACCTCTACGTGCTGTTGGTGTCACAACATCGCTATATGGATGGACATCAAGTGCTATATTTGCCTTCAAAACAAGGTATTGGTTAAGATATGCCAATTAATGAATTGGTGAATTAGTGTTATTGATGCATGCATGAATATTTAATTTGCTAACTAGCTTCATATAATTCAGAAAGCACTTATTTTTTTGAAGCTTCTTATTCCTATCTCTCATCAAAAAGTGTATTCGATAATGTCTGTCTAGCATGATTCTGTGCTACCGCTAGGCACTTCCAAATATATATTGTGTCTAAGAAGGATGTACAGGCACTTCCAAATATATATAGTGTCTAAGAAGGATGTACAGGCAGACCAATGTGAACTAAAAAAAAAAGTAACAGCTAAAGGAAATCGTTAAAGGATGAAGAATCGACTGATTGACAAGAAACTGACAGAAGAAGAAAGAAGAAGTGAGATCATTTTCTAATAAGTTAGGAAAAATTAGCTCGCAAATCATAATAAGATTGGTCTCTTGTCAAAATTATTGTTTGACTACAACCCTACGATACATGTGCTTTTGTTTTTAACCATCTATATGTATCAACTTAATATAAACAGCATATGATTAAAACTTGATAAAATCACTAAGTTTGCAGACTTAAAGCTAAAGTTATTGATCCTTATCTTTAATAGTAAAAAGCAAATCATTTAGAAAGGTGCGTAGAGAGTGGTACCCCATATATTGGTTGAATTAATAGTAGTCCAGAGAGGATGAAGGCTACTACGATCATCCTCAAATGGCCACTACTGGGCCACACTCGTCCCCTTCTACTCTAAAGGCCACAAACTTACTCCTAACGAGTGCAGTCGGATAGTTATAATTCCTTCGATCTTAATTAGAGATGTCGAGTTTAAATTATAAAATTAATGAAATGTATAAGGAATGTGTATAGGAAAAGAAATAGGCTAGCTATAATTTTATATATTCACCGTATATTCTGTAATTAATATTTTAGTATAATTATGTAAAGTAGAGATTCTCATTCCATTAGGATTACTATTGTACACACCATATATATTGTATTAATGAGAGGACTTAACTTAACTCAAGGAGATTTACACTATTCTACATGGTATCAAGAGCCCAAAATTCTTCCCTACCCTAAACCCTATTTTCGGCCCCCCTATTCTTTCTCCATTTTTCGGCGCCAACCACCCTAGTATACCGTCGATATACTACTGGTATACTGTTGATATACAGTCACCCCAACCCTCTATTTCTGTACTTGGTTTCGGCAGCCCTAATGGCGTCACCCGCGGCCCACATAACTTCTCCCGCTTCCTCTTCCTCAACACCTGACGTCACAAATCCTCCTCCCTCATCCACCCCTAACACCTTTCATCCGACTTTCGCTGTAACTAATATCAAGAACTTCATCCCGTTGATTCTTGATCAAGAGGATGGACAATACGTGTCATGGGTTGAACTCTTCCAAATTTATGCATGTGTCTACAAAGTGCTTGACCACATTGATACCATCTATCCCTACTCACCCGATGTCGACAACACGACGAGGAAACGGCTTGACGCAATCGTGAAGCAGTGGATTTATGGCACCATCTCCAAGGATTTGCTTCATACTATTATGAAGATCGGAGATTCGACTTACGAATTATGGACGAGGTTGGTTTTTCAAGACAACAAACATACACGTGCCGTGTATCTTGAGGAGCTCAACATCACACGTCTTGAAAACTTTGCAAATATGACCAACTATTGCAAACAATTAAAATTGCTTGCCGACCAATTATCTAATGTGGGTACTCCAGTTTCGGACACGAAGATGGTTTTGTAATTGATTAATGGTTTACCGAAAGGTAAATACGATACGCTTGCAACGATGATTCAACAAGACGATCCCCTACCTAGTTTAAACAAAGCACGGTCCCAATTGCTATTAGAGGAGACGAGACGAGTCAAACAGGATGATCATAATCCCAAGGCATTGGTGGTTGATGCCCCCGTAACAACCATTGTAACCACTGGCCAACAGCCATAGTCCGGCTACCACCCGCCATAGAACAACTGTAGTGGCGACAGAGGCAGATGCAGCAGAGGCCGCGGGGGTGGCCGGGGAGGCAAAGACAAAGGTCGAGGGAATCTGGCCCATTATGCCAGCAGTCCACAACAGGCCATACACCCAACACAGTAGGCCGGCCCACTGCCCTGGCAGATGTATGGGACATGGGCCTCACTCGCCAGTAATTTTCCAACAGCTCAGGCCCAACAACAATAGTGGTAGCAGCGACCCATCATTCTAGGGGCACACCCATCGTCCTACCCGACGGGCCAAAGCTATCAGGTCTATTTTTCTGCAGCCCAACAGTCCGCTGTTGGCCTCACTCCAACCAATTTGGGCTAAGCTTTCGGCACCTTGAATCTTCAGCAGCCCGATAACGCCTGGTATATGGATACAAGCGTCACGTCTCACCTCACTCACAACTCTGGTAATCTCCCTCAACTGCGTAATTTAAATACTCCTCAATTTATTATGGTTAGAAATGTTCATTGCATTCCAATTCAAGGGTTTGGCCACACACAAACTACACCACCTCAACCCCCCATTCTCTCTCAAACACGTCCTATATGCCCCTAACATCATCAAAAACTTAATCTTTGTTAGAAAATTTGACACTGATAATTTTGTATCTATTGACTTTGACCCGTTTGGTTTTTCTGTGAAAGACCTACGTATGGGAAAACTTATTACGAGATGCAATAGTGTGGGAGACCTCTATCTTTTCCTATCCACGTCCGTTGCAAGTGTCAATCCTCCCACCTCTCTAGCTGCAATCTCTCCATCAATGTGGCATAGTAGACTTGGACATCCCGGAGCTCATGTTTTTTATTTTCTCATAAATCGCAATTTAATTCAATGTAATAAAGAGAACCTTGCCCACCATTTCTAATCTTGTCATCTTGGAATGCATGTTAGACTTCTGTTTACGTCATCTTTGAGAGTTACTTTTTCTCCCTTTGATATTTTTCATGCAGATTTATGGACTTCTCCTATTACTAGCAAATTGGGTCATAAATATTATTTAGTGTTATTTGATGATTTTTCTCACTTCCTATGGGTCTATCCGCTCCAATATAAGTCTCAAGTCTACTTCAAGTTTCTTGAATTTCGTACGTATGTTAAAACACAATTTGAAAAAGCAATAAAAACGTTTCAATGTGACAATGGTCGTGAGTTTAATAATTTCCTCATTCACAAATTCTGTGCGGCTAATGACATGATATTTCGATTCTCCTGCCCTCATACTTCCCCTCAAAATGGTAAAGCCAAAAGAATTCTCCGCACCATTAACAATATGATTCGTACCTTACTTTTTCATGTGTCTCTCCCCCCCACCCCACTTTTTAGGTATATGCGTTAAAAATGGCAGAATACATTCTTAATATACTACCTACCCGTATGCTCCAAAATAGGACCCCATAGAGATCCAGTTATGTCGGATCCCTACCTATGATCACATTGGGATTTTTGGTTGTCTATGCTACCCAAATTTTGCCTCCATAATATCTCACAAATTAGCACCTCGTACCACTCCGTGTGACTTCTTGGGATTCCCATCGAACTATAGGGGTACTTATGCTATGACTTGTCCACATGCAAAATCATAGTCTCACGACATGTCACGTTCGAGGATAACGTTTTCCCGTTTGCCAACATCCAACAATACTGATTACCGATTCCTTAATGACCCGGACACCTTACCTCTAGTCCAAAATGCACTACAATGTCCACCACGTTCGGCCGTACCACCCTCATCCCCTCTGATTCGACGCCCCCACCCGTCCCGTTGATCGCCAGACGTCAATCCAACCTCACTGCCACTTCATCCCGTTGAAATTTCCTGGAACCAACCCGCCAGCCCCAATACACCATCACCCACCACACTGCTTAGCACCATTGTACCAACAAACTGCCTGTCACCGCCCAACTCCTCTACCCAACCAGTGACTGTCCCCACACACCGAATGGAAACCCCTGCACAACACAGGATTTTTAAACTAAAAGTTCACTTTAACCTATGCACTCAAACTATCTCACTTGTTTTTAAAAACCAAAAATTAGCCATGCTTGATCCGAATTAGAATGCGGTCATGCATGAGGAATTTAATGCGTTAACAAAATAACACACTTGAGATCTTGTCCCGAAACCAGAGGAGGTGAATGTGATTCGTTGTATGTGGCTCTATCGTTACAAATTCAGAGACAGTGGTGAGCTTGAATGCCATAAGGCAAGACTTGTGGCCAATTGTACTGGGCAACAAGAGAGAGTTGATTATGGTGAGACGTTTAGTCCGGTGGTCAAATCAGCCACTATTCGCATTGTTTTGAGCATAGCTATGAGGAAGAATTGGCATATTCACCATCTTGATGTAAAAAATACTTTCTTACATAGGAATTTGAAAGAAATCGTTTATATGCATCAACCGCCTAGCTTTGTGCATCCAGAGGTTCCTAAATATGTATGTCGTCTTCGTAAGTCGCTATATGGATTGAAACAAGTCTCCAGGGCCTGGTATGAGCGGTTTGCTACTTACATCATACAGATCGGGTTCGTGTGCAGCAAGAGTGATCATTCACTTTTTATTTTTCATCGAGGTAATGACACAGCTTACCTTCTATTATATGTAGATGATATTGTTCTGACAACTTCTTCTGATGAACTGAAACACGAGATCATTGCCCTACTCAAGTCCGAATTTGCTATGACAGACTTAGGTAAGTTGAGTTATTTTTGGGGATATCAGTGACCAGATCAGCACATGCCATGTTCTTATGTCAGCGTAAGTATGCCGAGGAAATTATTTACAAGGCTAAAATGACGAACTGCAAGATCATGCCCACTCTTATCGACTCGAAGTCGAAACTCAGTGCAGATGACGGGGATCCAGTACTCGATCCCTCTCTTTATAGGAGTCTCGCAGGTGCTCTTCAGTATCTCACTTTCACTAGGCCCGATATTGCCTATGCTTTTCAGCAAGTGTGCTTGTTCATTCACGCTCCTAGGGAGCCTCACTTTACAGCTCTTAAGCGTATCATTCGATATGCTAAGGGTACTCTTCTATGGACTATATCTCTATCCCTCTGCACCGACTAGGTTGCTATCTTACACGGACGCCAATTGGGCAGGATGTCCGGACACTCGTCACTCTACGTCCGGCTATTGTGTATTTTTGCAGATATCATTATTTCGTGGTCTGCCAAACGATAAGCCACTCTTTCCCGTACGAGTGCAGAAGCATAATATAGAAGCGTTGCGAACGTTGTTGATGAGTTGTGTTGGCTTCGAAACCTCCTTCTTGAGCTTATTGTCCCTTGTGTAAGACACCTTTGATTTACTGTGACAACATATCTGCCGTCTATTTGTCTCATAACCCGGTTCAGCATCAGCGAACCAAACACATTGAGATGGATATTCACTTTGTTCGTGAGAAGGTTGACATGGGTCATGTTAAGGTGTTACATGTTCCTTCTTCGTATCAGTACGCAAATATCTTCACTAAGGGGCTTCCTAGGCAGCTGTTCATTGACTTTCGATCCAGTTTCAACGTCCGGCCTCCTCCCGCTCCGACTGAGGGGGTGTGATAGTGAATATATTTTTATATATTCATCGTATATTCTGTAATTAATATTTTAGTATAATTATATAAAGTAGAGATCCTCATTCCATTAGAATTACTATTATACACACTATATATATTGTATTAATAAGAATACTCCACCCAAGGAGATTTACACTATTATACACCTATCACACATAGATATGCCTAAATTTGCAGTAACACGTGACCTTACACCAAAACCAATAAGGGGAATGGGGCCAATTTATGTGTCTTCCTCAATCTCTATTCTTCTATCGCTTTCTATTGTGGGCTAAATTAACGGAAAACTACCGCCTTCTACCACTTGCACATATCTACATATGCCCTATATACCATCTATTTAATGAATTTACTTGTTAGATATATTATTATATAAATTCTTCCACCCCAACCCCCACATCCCACACCCACACCCGCCCTCTTTTGTATTCTTGAATCTTTTTATATTGATAAATGAGACCACATACAATGTACTACCCCACAGTAGTGCTTTTGTTTTCATGCACCATTTGTCCATGTGAAAACATGGGTAAGATATGTTATTGGAAACACATTTAAAGAAAGAAAAGAAAAGAAAAGAAAAGAAAAGAAAGAAGCATTAAACGACGTTAAAGAAAGTCTCCCATTAGCAACAAAAAAAAGAAAATAAAAGAGATAGTATTGGTTGTCATCAAATAAAAAAAGAAACAAAGATAATTTGGAGTGTTGGAAGAGGCGGAACTATAGTTCTAATTCAGGTTAATTGGTCAAAACTTTCTAGGAATAGAAGTTTTCCCATCGACATTTATTGGAAAATTTGTGTTATAAAATATGATTTTTCTATCTCATTCCCACTTAATCAACTCTCTGGGTAAACGTATGGTGGGAAATAGGTTCTCATTGAAACGCTTGGGAATTTCATAGTTTTTCTGTGTCAAATCAGTATTTAGGTTTTTCCACAGATGGGGAATAGTGACTGAACACTGATCAATGGAAAATCCAGTGGAAAAATAGTGATATTTTAGTTGTGTTTGTATATATTTGTATTAAGAAATTTAATTAATGTATATAAATAATTTATACGGAACCAAATAAGTTGTCTTTTATTAAAATGCAGAACTCATAAACTAAAAATTATGAATTATTATCTGAATGTTGTTGTATTATAAAATAATAAAGTGAAAATGAGCTCTTGATGTTTGGAAACAGAAGAGAAAATAAAAAGGTAGACGTGAAATTAAAAAATAAATTCATAAAAGTATTTATGAAGCCTCTTATCTTATCATATCTTCCATGGAATGAAATCATGAACGAAATGGGTATAACGTATGGTAACATATTACAAAAATTAATGGGCTAACGAGATATGGGTGCTCTGAAATATTGCAGCAGATCCGAGGTTCCAAGGAAACCTTTTAAGTTAGAGCCTAGAGACGAGAGTTCCATTCTTTCTTTACAGTTGAAATCTTAGCATATGTTGCATATAAAATAACAATTGCATATTTTCTGTTTGAGAATTTAATATTTGAATGTCAGCTATTGGAACGGACCTTGGACTTTTGGCTTTTCTGTCATATAATTTGTGATCATATATGATATATACAAGTAGAAAGGTCTAAAATGATGAAATAAAGGTCTTTAATTTCCCAATGTAACAGAAGTGAGAAAGAATAACATATACGATGAATCCCTCGAACTATAATCAATAGATTTGAGCCCCTAGAACCACCACCTAGAATTTAGTAATCTTATTTCATCGGTAACTAACTTTTCGAGTTCCTAGACCAACCCATCACTTACCTTATACTAACAAAATAGATGAAAGAACACAAGAAGAATTAAGCGTTATAAAGATATATAGAATAATAGAAAAAATGAATAATAATAGTAATAATACTAGAGTTCATGGGCATATCACTTATATGGGAGATTAGTTTTAGCTATATAACAAATATTAATGTGCTTTAAGAGTGAGTTGTCAAGGTATCGAGAGTTTCTTTTCTAAAAGTATTTGAACGTTGCATTTTCATAGGGCATGTTGTATTTTTTATGAAAGGGATACATAGCGACGTTTTCGATAAACTAAAGGGAATTACGTGATTGACGTACTAACTATATAATATACAATCATTTTAGTGCGACAAGAAAATAGTACGAGATATTTTAGATATACAATATCGATTGTAGGCAGTATAATTGTCGATTCATTTAACCCTTAACTAGTTGCGACATTTTGCTCCAAATAAATTTAACTTGCAAGATCGTGTAAAGAAGGCAACGTGTCGAGAAACTGAGGCATTGATGAATAATTCATGTGTTCACTAGATCATTACCCACGAAAAAATAAAATAATATCATCACATCAGGTGGCCCGGGCCGGGCTGGTAAACCTGGCCCAAGCCCGGCTAATGGGGTAGGGAGCTGGGCTAGGTTGGACTTATTAGTGGGCTGGTCGGACAAGATGAACAGTCTGGTAGGCCGGTCCACCAGTAGGCCGGTTGATGGCCCTGCAGGGGCCCGGCTTGGCTAAAATTTTTACTATCAAATAGTACTCTATATTGTATAAATTTGCATTGACAATGAGAAATAAGAATTATAAACACAGAGTGATAGATTGAGTATCATATGCATGTATGCTGTTTCGTTTCCATTCCAGCAATGATTTTGGAGCATTCACTTAATTACTAGAGAAAATATATAACTCAAATTAATTAGGTGTACGATCATTTTACTCAAAATCTATTCAAAGGGAAATTAATTATAGTCAATTTATACAGTTACATTTTGGCGTTTTTCAACTCCACCATTCACATTTAGTATACTAATTGAAGCAATAAAGGAAGTTAGATTTTGGTGGCCGATTCCAAGCTTATCAATTTCAATTACGTGGCTAACGAATTATGTTGGGGCTTGGGGCCTATAGTAAGTTATGGGTATAGCTATATAGGTTTACACTTTACGGAGCCAATTAATTCGTACGTTAATTCCTAAAAAATACTTATCTCTAAACATAGAACACTTAGTTAATTTATCACGGAGTAAGAAACGTTGTTACATAAATTTAAAACATCTATGGAATGATGAATATGCATTTGAGAAGATAAATAAAGTAAGTCATAGTAGTCAATCCTAAAGTTAGGGGGTCGTAATAGTCCTCCTAATATATTTAATTTGAAAACTATTTACCTTTATGCAATGATTTATAGTCACACAAAATTTTAGAGGGGGCTATTTTAGTATTAGATTTTTTTTAAATAATTAAAATCCGACTATGTATCCCTTCACGGGTAGGGGCTGGTCCGGACACCCTTTCCCCTCCCCAAGCCCGCCCCTCTTAATAACAGCCTAGCCCGCCCCCAAACCGGCCTAATATGCCCACGTTAAAATGGTCCGGCCCAGCCCGGCCCACTTAACAGGCTTAGAACCAACCATGACTAAATACTGATCCCATTTTATATATGGGTGATCCTCTCAAACTTTTAGTAGTTTTTGATTTCTATTCACACTTTAACATATCATATACTCGTGTGAAATATACTGAAAGAGCATATGCCGCATGGTTATGCATGATTAACATACGAAAGCAGTGATCTTAGACTTCAAGCTAGCTACTATGCCAATCTTATTAGAAGAACTTGTTATATTTAGGGCACGTGAAAATGTTAAAACTAAATTAAAGAGTTCTAAAATATGAAAACACGTCAATAATAATTTTTGAATAGATCAAAAAGAAAATAATTGTCATGTAAAATGGAACTAGAGTAAAGTATTCTGTAGTTGTGTATGCATTATATGCCCATGGATAACTCATGCATTATAGGGTTTCATTATGTCAAATTGTCAATGAATGACTTCAAAAATAGAACAGCCTGAAATCGGCACTAGATTGCAGCAAACCATAAAAGATGATATCAGGACAATGATGATGATGATCATTGATAGCTTGCACGAGTGGCTTGGTGTTTTTACATATAAAAAAATGATATATTCAATGGCGGCATAGGAACGTCCGCTGTGCATGGTGTCCCTCAATACACGATGTAGAAGGTGAAAGTATATGTATGTCCTAGAGACAATTTGTATTAGGACAAATGTATTTTATATATATTCATATTATTATTAATGGAGATTAATATTTTGGCATTTGCAATTATTGAATTATGAGTTGATTGTTTATAATATTCTATAATATGCATCCCTAGAGGTTATATTGTTATTAATAATGTGATATATTAATATTATAACGTAACTCTTAAAATAGTTTCGACTAATGATCATCGAGAATGAGATATCGATGATACGTGATAAGTCGACATGTAGTCTGCATCACATCCTTAGATGATGTAGTATGTCTCACCTGCTACGAGTAATGGCTACTTGTGATGGACACATGTATACTTTGAAAGTATTGGTATACCCTGCTGATATATTGTTTGTTATACTTGTCTAAAGTATGATGAGCGTGTGGGAGATAGAAGTCCTTAGACTTGAGGTCAATGCGCACATTGTCTACAAAGTAATATACTTTGATCCTGTCCTAAGCTCAAATGCCTTAAAGGTTGAGATACTGCTTGTATTGGGTACATTACGATGTGGATTAAAGGTGGTAGTTGAGCCAAGATTAGGATTCATTCCTCGAATGTATATTCGAGAGAACACTCAACTTCTCAGTGATATTAGGTTGACTAAGTCGTTGGCCAACAAAATAGACATATTTAGAATATGGTCTAGTTGTCAACTAATATAAATGAGATACAATGATTAAGTCATTTGGATAGACACTTGACAAATCCTAAGCTTGATCGGGTGTGTCGTGAATGAAAGGATTTTATCTTACAACATAGAGGTTAGGTTTACTGGATTCATGTAAACGTACTTCACATATTGAGTTCGTCTTGCGGCGCCGTCTAGGAGTTCCGCGTAGACCTTAATTTGATTAGTGTCGATATGTGAAGGCTCATAGAGTCACACTATGTCGATTGTCCTTTCGATCTAAGGACGTATTAAGAGAGTATTAAATATTTGATTTAGAATTGAGATATTTAAATGAATGATGATTGTTTTAATTAAATTAACATTGGATTTTAGATTTAATTAAGAATGTGCTGAAAAATAAAATGAGGCGGTGTAGGGCCACGTTAGCGCCGCGGGCCCCACACCGTAGGGCCAAGGGGCCCATTGACTGGGCTGCAGCGCTACCGGCGTGGTGACCTAATCCGCCTCGAGTTTTGGGCCAGGCCCAAGGTCAAATCCTAATCCGGTTTGACCTAATTTTTCACTTATAAATACAGACTTACACTTCATTATTCATTACACTTGATTTTCATATCATTATTCTAAGTCTTAGAGACTTAGAATCAAAACACTCTCTCGAACCTCTGCCGGATTTCCTAGCTTTCCAAAGGAGGAATACATTGAAGCTTGGAGCTTGCAATCGAAAGGGCATTCACGTGCGCATCCACAATTGATAAAGATTCCAGATATTGTAAACATGTAAGTACCATTCAAGTCTTATGTTTACAATTTAAAATTATCCTATAGTCAAACAGTTCTACGTTTGTTGGGTTTGAAACAAGTTTTCAATATCTGCTGCGTACAACAACCCAACAAAATCCCTACCGAAGGAACAAGTTCCAAGAAGGCACAAGCCAACAACTAGGCAACTAACTACTACCTAGGAATGGCAATATCCATGTCTCACTCTCTTCCCATGCTTCTCCCTACTTCTTAAGATCTCCCCTCCTTTTTTTTGTGTGTATAATGTGTGTACGTCCAGGGTTTGAGAACATAACAACTGATATTAACTATAAGGTCCTACCCCATAAAAGAGAGCAAATTGCTCCCATCAGTATTCGAACTTATGCTGCAGATCTCCAACTGGATTTTAAGTTCCCCTCATTTGCCATTCAGCTATGCCCCAGGGGACGTGTTTGTATTTTTTATTATTATAGTGTGGGAGGGGGCAAAGACTTTATTTCAGGAGTGAATTTCTAAAGAAAAAACGGTGTAAAAATCAATGTTAAGTGAGTCCAGGCGAATTTAGAACGAATTTTATTGGTTCAATTGAACAAAATGTGTAAGTTCATCTGAATTTGTTATTTTCATTTCAAATTATGTATATAAATGACAAAAAAATATATAAATATAATAAGATTATATTCATTTTGAATATCATATTTAGATCATGAAATTGACTCTTAAGTGATGGAAGGTACTCGATCGGCGACCTTCTCCGTGCTTTCATTGTCCTTATCCGTGGATTGATTCTCTCAAATTATAGTCTCCAATAACTAGTTATTAACCGTTAGGAGAATTAAAAATCAACATATGATCGAAAATCAATTAAGGGGTTGGTTATATATACTCAATTTCTCAAGCTAAATGTCGGTATTAATCTTACTACCCACTTCATGTGTTATTGACAAAACAAAAATGTGTTGATTAACAAAGCTGCAAAGCTCTTACTTAATCTTATTCATTTGCTACTCTTTAGTTTATAAGGTCATGGTAAGTGATTAATTTGGTTATCTCCCAAAGGTGAAAACAAGAAAATTGTTCGTTCGAGGAATCAAAATAATAAGATTAATAAGAAGAAGAAAAGCTAACAGCGGCAAAATTGTTCGCTGTTCTCCTTTCTACTGTTTGTAAGTGAGATATGGCAACTAGATTTTCTTAATTAATTGGCAGAATACATTGATAAACACTTCAACTTGATTTCTATTATCAGTTGAACACTCTAGTTTTGTATAAACACTTAAACTTGGTCTCTATTATCAGTTGAACACTCTAACTTACAAAATGATCGTCTAGACACCTCAACTCGTCTCCACTGTGTCAGTTGAACACTCTTACTTACAAAATGATCATTTAGACATCTCCAAAATTTATATGTCTCGTAAGCATCGTCCATTAGACACATTGAAGACGAGTTGAGATGTCTAGACGATGTACATTTTCCAAATTGGAGTGTTTAGTTGTCACTTGAAGCCAAGTTCAGGTTTCTATCCATGTATTATGTCTAATATATTTTTTCTCCAAATAACGATAAACAAAATCTTGAAGCTATGGGAATGGTTTAATAAATTAAATTGGAGTTCCTTGTCCCAGGCGTAGGACAAAGATTTTGAAAACAATATGGATACATACATGAATGAGTAATAAAAGAGGATAAGGTCTGGATTCGTCAACGGGCCCTGGTCAAAGATTTAAATATTTATAAGAGACATGCTTTTTTATATGGTGTTACAAGACAATTTTGCCTTCAAAAACCTTCCTTTGATTACTTCTTGGATTCTTTTCACAACCCATTCCTCCAATTATTTGTACCCAGTTTATCTTCAACCATGAGTAACTTGCTTCTTCGTCTACTTCATTTACTTTAGAGAGTTGAAGAATGTCACATTTAATTTTTGCAAATATTGGAATATTAATTATGACTCAACGAAGCTTATATGGCCAAAAATTGGATGGGGTCAAGATGCTATCGGGCGTCGTGGGCTGACTCAATTGCTCTTGATCCGCATGAAATGGCCGTCTATTATACGGCTCACTAACTCTGTCTAGGTTATGGATACCTATTATTCATCGGCGGTTCAGTGGACAACCTCGTTCTTGATTATATTATGTGCATACCTCTACTAATTCTATCGTTACACTATTTTTAGGATACATTAAATTTTATGTGCGGTGTGTTCCAACTATACCAAGTTAAACTACAACGACGATACACAACTCGATATATTTCTCTTTCTAATAATCTTTGTGAAAAAAGACTATCATGATTTAATTTCTGAACGAACTTACATAAAGTAAAGCATGACAAGTCTTGATACAATTTGCTTAGTTCCAATTAATTAGTTTCTGCGAAATTCATAGTATGATTTATGGACGGAGAAGTGAAATCTATGTGCAAACACATAATAATAGCCTAGATATGAGTTCAACCATGGTTAAATGATTTCATGAGGTGAAATCTAATAAATATAATTAATAATAGAAATCGATTACAAACACATGTCATGCATTTTGTTTGATATAAATAGCGAGTGCGAATAAACTTTTGCCAACAAAGGATAAAAGGACCATCAGTCAAGGCCGTAAGGATCGATTAAATAGAGATTTGTGCTGAAAAGTCACATATTATAGGTAAAACGTTCTCTAACAAAGAAGACATCATATCTAGGTCTCAAACTCGAGACCTCTAGTTAAGAAGAAAAAAAGAAAAAACTTACAACTCTACCCTAACAATGGGAAAACATAAATTTTGTCTTAAATTAGAGCATGACTTAACAAATGACAAACGAGGTTTGCTTAAGAATTTCAAGAACTAGGGCTGAGTTCCTTTATCTAATTTCATCAATTCTGATTTACGTTAATCGAGGTCAACAAGTGATAGTGACCTGCAGAAGAAAATGGAAAATAATAGGTGGGACAACAAGTTTTTGAGCCCGTTATTAAAGTTTAGCCGTTGTTTAAAATGTAATTAAAAATAGTTATTTTTCAGGCGAAAATGATATTGGAAAAAATATCCCTAGCTAAAACACAGTTAAACTCCAACACAATTCGTTGGAGTTTGAAAAAAGTCCTTTGAATTTCAATTTCGGGAAAAATTCACGAAGTTTGAACTTGAAATTTTTAATGGAGGTTAAAATAGGTATCATGAGTGAAATAATGATAAACAAACTAATTACTTTTTATCGATTTCAACACTCTACCCAAACACATAATTACTTATTTCTAAAATTAGCTTCAGTATATATCTTTCTTTTATTTAATCCTGAGGTTTTTTCTCAGAATATCGTATAACATCTAAAAATATTTTTCAGTTTTTGGTGCTTATTAATTAGCTAATCATAAACAACTAAATCAAATGGGCTCAAAAACTGCTATGTTTTAGTTCTAATTTAGTTTAAAATGGCATTATATGAATCATCCATTCTATTTGAGTATCTTTATTTCAGTGCTCAATAATTTGTCATAAGAAAATACGGATAAAACTGGAAATAAAAACAGCTAGCAATAATTCTTTGTAAATAGTGGGTTTATCTATTTTAATTTAATGAATGATCTTATAATTATAGTATTGTCATCAACTCAATTATGTAAAAAAAAAAAGTATCCCAGTGCACTATGATTCCGCTATGCACGGGGTCCGGAGAAGAGCCAGACCAAAAAGGTCTATTGTACGCTTGCACTCGTAATCTTCTGGTCATGTGACAACAATTTTATCCGTTACTCCAAGACTCCACTTCATCAACTCAATCATATAACAATCAAATATTAGTTATTCAATAACTAATTTGACTTTAACAAAAATATTAGCCATTAATGTTGGGATGAGAGGACAACCAAATTAGACGTTACGTTACATATTGGCCACATTTACATCACAATTAGGCACCTTGTCTCAACTCAACTGACATGATATCAGAATAACATATGGTTTTATTCAGCCCTATAACATTATGAGAAATGATACTAACTTTACTGTGACTTGAAAGAAAGAAATAGAGTCGTTTATGCCAATGATGAATGTTTGGGTTTTGGTCTAAGAAAAAGTCAACTACCGAATGATTACTATGATTGACATTAATAATTAATTCCGTGATTTGTGTTGGTTTTTTCTTTTTTGGCATTTTCCCCTTCCTAGTGGATAAATAAAATATATTTTGGTCCAAGCCCACTTTTGCCCTAAAGTCCACTATTTATAAGATCAGCTTAAGTCTTTTTTCATGAATACAAGAGTGAATTCATAGCAGTCATATAGAGAGAAAAAGTGAGAGAAATGCTGATTTTCGCACTAAAGAAAATCAGCTACAATAGTCCTCTTCAAACTGTATTTCCCGCTTCGTTAACCATTAGATCATGCTCAAATTTAAACAGGGAGTTTTCAACATCTGGTTCTTGGATAGGATGTTGTGGTCTTTAGCTCCAGGTTTTTTAGCACGAACAATAGCTCATTTTTGGGGGGTGATTTCTCTTATTTTTTCACTAGTTTTGGTGCTATCTTTTATGTATTGTTGTTATGTGTTTGATGTTGATGTTGTAGCTATTTGGAGAACATTATTGTAACTCTTGTTGATTTTAGTGGAGCTTTTGTGGGCGGAGGTCTCGTGGTTGTTCCTCTTCACATTGAACAGATTTTCCACCTAAATCTGATGTCTCTTGCATATGATTTATTTTTGCTTGATTTGGTATTTTATTATTTGTATAGTTGTTTCCCATATATCCGTTTGCGCTTGAAATTAGTCTGCTCCTCTTGTTCAAATAGTGTGAGAAGTTTTGACTTGGGTATTTCTTCCGCTATTACCTTATCATGCGGTTTGATATTTTCTTGTTTCTTTCCAACAAAGTGGTATCAGAGCTTATGATTGTATTTAATTGTGTTGATTGTCTATTTGAATGATGAAGGCAATATGAGAAAGATGGTTTATGGTTATATCAGACAATAGATTGAGAAAATACCAAATCGAGTCAAGAAAATACATACATGTGTTTGCTTCTAATAAATCTGAATCTATGAATGATGAATATTGAGAATTTGAGCACCTACAAGTTTGTGGTTAAATCAGACAATTGATTGAAGATAATGTGCGTATTCATATTGTGAATGAGACACATGCTAGAAGTTTATGGAATAAACTCGAGACACTTTATGCTTTGAAGACTGACAATAATAAGTTGTTCCTACTGAAATAATTGACGAATATCAGATACAAAGAGGGCAATCCTATTTCTGACCATATTAATGATTTTCAGGGTGTCCTTGACCAGCTATCTGGAATGGGTGTCAAGTTTGATGATGAAATACAGGGACTTTCGCTTCTTAATACTCTGGCAGACTCTTGAAAAACTCTTTGAGTTTATTTGACTAATTCTGCTCCTAATGGTGTTGTAACTATGAAATATGTTAAGAGTGGTATCTTAAATGAATAGATGAGAATAAGATCTCAAGCCTCATCTTCTTCAGCTTCACACTCCGATGTTTTGGTTACTGAACACAAGGGGAGAAGTAACTTTAGAGGTCAGACAAAAATAGAAGCAAGTCAAGATCCAGGTACAAGAATGTTACATATCACTATTATCACAAGGAAAAGCATATACAAAAACATTGCTACAGGTTTAAGAGAGACCTGAAACAGCAAAAGAAGGATGACGATAATGAGAATCGTGTTACTATTGTTGCTGAAAATTATATTCTTGTTGCTTGTGGTAAAAATGATATCAATCTTGTTTGTGATGAGTCTACCTGGTTTGTGGATTCATGTGACACTTCTCATGTCACTCCAAAGAAGGAATTATTTTCTTCTTATATTCCGAGTAATTTTGGAAAGTTACAAATGGGCAATGATAGTAAGGTTGAGGTATTTGGTATTGATACAGTTTGCTTGAAAAGTAAGAATGGTTTGAGGTTGGTTCTTAACAATGTCAAACATGCTCCAGATGTTCGTCTGAATTTAATTTATGCAGGAAAATTTGATAATGAGGGTTATGATCAAACCCTTGATGGTGGCCAGTGGAAGCTTCTTAGAGGTTCGATAGTTATGGCTCGAGGTGACAAAATATCCGACTTGTACTTATTTCAGGGCTCCATTTGTAGAGACTCAGTAAATTTTGTGGAGAATGATACTTCACTAGAGTTATGGCATAGAAGGCTGAGTCATATGAGCGAGAAAAAGATTGCTAGTTTGGCTAAGAATAATTTTCTTTTTGGAGTGAAACAATCAAAGTTAATGATATATGTTCATTGCTTAGCCGGGAAACAGAAAATAGTTTCTTTTCAGAGTCATTAGCCTTCACAAAGGCTTGATTTACGGGAATTGGTACTTTCTGATTTGTGTCATCCTTTTAAAGTAAGGTATCTTGGTGGTGCACTTTACTTTGTGACTTTTATTACTGATCATTCTCGCAAACTCTTGGTATATTCTTTGAAGTCCAAAGATCAATTACTTGATATGTTCAAGACTTTTTAGGCCTTGGTTAATAGACAAAAAAGGAAGAAACTAAAATACATCCGCTCCAACAATAGTGGTAAATATATTGATCCTTTTGATAATTATTGCAGAGAACAGGATATTCGACATTAGAAAACTCCTCCAAAGACTCCTTAGTTAAATTATTTAGCAGAGAGGATGAACAGAACTCTAGTTGAGAGGGTTAGATGTTTGCTTTCAGATGCTAAGTTGCCAGATTCATTTTGGGCAGAAACACTTAATACTACTGCTTATGTTATCAATTTATCTCCTACTGTTGCTTTGGATGGTGATGTCTCTGATAGAGTTTGGCTTGATAAGGACGTCTCTTATTCTCATTTAAGAATTTTTGGGTGTAAGACATTTGTACATGTTCCTAAGGATGAGAAGTCAAAACTGGAAGTTAAAATTAGCCAGTGTATCTTCATTGGTTATGGTCAAGACGAATTTGGTTATCGTTTCTATGATCCAGTTGAGAAGAAAATCATTTGAAGCAGTGATGTTGTATTATTTGAAAATCAGACAATTGAAGATTTTGACAAAGCTGAAAGGGTTAATTCTCAGAACAGTGAGAGCTTAGTTATGTTGATCCAATTCCTGTGACTATTGCACCTGAAGAAAATCTTCAAAATAATGAAGATCAAATTGATAATGAAGATGATAATCATGTTCAGAATGACCAGCATGATGTTGTTGATACTACAGTGCAAGATAATGTGGTTGACTAGCAAGCAGTTGCTATTGATGCTCCAGAGAGTTCTCTCAGAATGTATACTAGAGAAGAAAGACCTTCATCTCGTTATTCTCCTAATGAGTATGTACTCTTGACTAACGGGGGAGAATAAAAAAGTTTTATGATGTCATGGATAGTGAAGAAAAAGAAAGGTGATTTGATGTTATGCAAGATGAGATTAAATCTTTACATGATAATCATACATTTGATCTGGTTAAGCTTTCTAAAGACAGAAAAGCTTTGAAAACATGTGGGTTTAGGGTGAAATATGAAAATGGTAACCCAGTTTCATGGTACAAGGCTAGATTGGTTGTAAAGGGCTTTAATCAAAAGAAGGAGTTGATTTTGATGAAATCTTTTCTCCAGTTATGAAGATTTCATCCATTCAGATTGTTCTTGGCTTAGCTGCAAGTCTAGATTTTTAGGTTGAGCAAATGAATGTTAAAACTATTTTTCTCCATGGTGACTTAGATGAAGAAATTTTTATGAAGCAGCCAGAAGGTTTTGAAGTAAAAAAAGAATTATGTTTGCAAATCGAAGAAGAGCTTGTATGGTATGAAACAAGCTCCCAGGCAGTGTTATAGAAAGTTTGATTCTTTTATGAGTCAGCAGGGCTTCAAGAAGACTTCTTCAAATCATTGTATTTTTGTGCAAAAATTCTCTGATGGTGATTTTATTATTTTATTGCTTTATGTTGATGACATACTTGTTGTTGGTCATAATGCTTGCAGAATTCAGAAGTTGAAGCAAGAGTTGAATAAGTCTTTTGTTATGAAAGACTTAGGACCAGCAATGTAGATGCTTGAAATGCAGATTGTCTGTGACAGAGAGGCCAAGAAGTTGTGGTTATCACACGAGAAGTACATTTAGAAAGTACTTCGCATGTTCAATATAGATAAAGCTAAGGTTGTTAGTACACCTTTAGTTATGCACTTCAAATTGAGCACGAAGCAGTGTCTTTCTAGTGATGATGAGAAAAAAGATATGAAGAGTTCCTTATGCTTCAGCTATTGGCAGTTTGATGTTTGCAATAATTTGTACAAGATCAGATATTGCTCATGTTGTTGATATTGTTAGCCATTTTCTTTATAATCCATGAAGAGAGCATTGAGATGTTGTGAAGTGAATTATGAGATATTTTTGTGTCATTTCTAATATGAGTTTGTGTTTTGGTACATGTAAGTCTATTCTTTGTGGCTACACTGATTCAGATATGGCCGGTGATGTTGATACTCGTAAGTCTACTTCAGGCTATTTGATTACTTTTGCAGGGGGAGTTGTGTCTTGGCAATCTAGGTTGCAAAAATGTGTTGCTCTATCTACTACAGAAGTTGAGCTTATTGTTGTTGTTGAAGCTTGTAAAAAGTTGCTCTAGATGAAGAGATTTTTGGAGGAATTTGACTTTGCTCAAGAGAGGTATGCACTTCATTGCGACATTCAATTCGTCATTCATCTTGGTAAGAACTCTACATTTCATGGTAGGTCGAAATATATTGATGTGAAATATCATTGGATTAGAGATGTGTTAGATTCTAAGTTGGTTGAACTTGAGAAGATTCACACTGATGATAATAGTTCAGATATGATGACTAACGCTTTGCCAAGAGGGAAATTTGAAGAGTGTTTTATGATCGCGCGGATTGCGGTCTCCTCCACATAGTCGAGAGGGGGAGAATTGTTTGGTTTTTGGGCATTTTCTCCTTCCTATGTGGATAAATAAAATACCCTTTGGACTAAGCCTATTTTTTTTCTAAATCCCACTATTTTTAAGATCAACTTAGGTCTTATTTCATGAATACAAGAGTGAATTCATAGCAGACATATAGAGATAAAAAGTGAGAGAGAAGTGCTGATTTTCGCAGCAGAGAAAATCAGCTACAGTATTCCGCTTCAAACTGTGTTTACCGCTTCGTTAACCGTTGGATCATGCTCAAATTGTAACTGGGGGTTCTCAACATCTGGTTCTTGAATATCAACGGTGAATATTGGATGTTGTAGTTTGTAGCGTCATGTGTTTTTAGCATGAATAGTAGCTCGTTGTTTGGGGTGATTTCTCTTCTTTATTCACTAGTTTTGGTGCTATCTTTTATGTGTTGTTGCTTCGTGTTTGGTGTTGATGTTGTAGCCATTTGAATAACATTATTGTAACTTTGTTGATTTTAGTGGAGGTTTTGTGGGCGGAGATCCCGTGGTTGTTTCCTCTTCACATTGAAGGGGGTTGTCCACGTAAATTTGGTGTTGCATATGATTTATTTTTTGTTGCTTTGGTATTTTATTGAGCCAAGGGTCTTTCGAAAATTGTCTATCTACTTACCAAGGTAGAGGTAAGGTCTGCGTACACTCTACCCTCCCCAGACTCCACGTTGTGGGACTTTACTGGGTATGTTGTTGCTTTGGTATTTTATTGTTGGTATAGTTGCTACTCATATATCCGTTTGTGCTTGAAATTAGTTTGCTCCTCTTATTCAAATCGTGTGAAAAGTTTTGACTTGGATATTTCTTCCGCTATTACCTTATCGTGCGATTTGGTATTTGCTTGTTTCTTCCCAACAATTTAAAACTATAGAAAAGGATTAGACTTGATCATCTGAGCTTTATATAGTTTTAAATTAATTCCATTTTTCTTCTCTTTGCATTGTGGAATAGTATGTTGCTAAAATAATTCAAAGATATATTTAAACTGTTGTGATATTGTTCTCTTTGGATCAATAAATCAGTACGGTTTACCTTTAAAAGACATCTTTAAATGTATCACTATAACTTATATATGTAACTTATTTTTCTTAATTTTCAACAACTAACATGGGCCGACTTTGTTCAGACACTAAACAAGAACTAAGTTTCGTTTGACTCATCACTATGGGTTTATCAGGAGATTAATCACGTGTCATCCATTAATCGAGTATTTATGGCCACCAAGCCCATTGACTTCTTTTTTGTGTACGTGTCTTCAAAGCTACGTGTAAAAGTAGTGAACCTCCGGTAGATAGGCAAAGACTCTAACATCAGACCCTATATATACCATCACCTTCGTCATCTCCATACTTGTCTCGCCGAATCATTGGCTATAATAATATTATTGTTAGCACGATTTTCCCCACAAGGCCTTATAACAGTAAAAGTATTACTACACCCTATATGTAGTTTTTTTCTTTCTTTTCAACTACTAATTTGAGATTTTAATCTCACATCGAACGACATAATTATTGTTGTTTCTCCAGAAAAAAGAAGTTCGATTTAATTGTAGTTCATGATCAGATCAATTTGCGTTTAATCTTTGTGTTAAAAGGTCCAGTGTTAATAAATATCACTTGACCATTGTTCACGCAACTAAATATAAATTTCACTTACTCCACAGGGGTTCGTTTTGGTTATAGTTAGATTAAGAAATAATAGGATTTGAACTTTTCCTAAAATTCAATTTATAAAATTGGATTAAATGAATAATTACAATTTTGAATTTGGTAAGTTGTCAAACATGAAATGACTTGTGAAAAGTGAGGAGAATATTAGGGCCGCGTTATAATGTCACCTTTTTTAGCCACTCGTGGGGATGCAAGAATATAGATGTTGAATATTTTTAATTTCTGGAACCTTATGATTATTTTCAGAGAAAGCTGCATAAGAAAAAAGTATAAAACGTTTATTCCAGACGAATACTAAATTCATGATTGGACACTGTCAGGAGTAATTACATCATTATAAATCGTAAAATTTTTAAAAATTACACTATTTTTCTATAAAATAAAATAATATTTGTAATAGATTATATCGGGTATGTTGTTGTTAGACTAACAAATTAAATCTGCCGTTTGAGTTCTCATAAGTTTTTGCATTTTCACATCAATCTTTTGTTCTTTTATCCGTCCTCGCACCCACAAGGTATGAAAATATCGAAAAAACTTACTCGTATTTGATGTATAAGTTAAACGTAACTATATTAGTTTGTCGTAAATAATTATTACGATGAGAATGCATAGTAATTCAGTGTATTTTTGTTCGTTCGTCAGTATCTTATTATTCAATTTCTTAACTTATTCTCTAACTTTGTAAATTTGTCCCTCATCTTTAAATATGTGGCCTTGTTTTGTCCAAGTCCGTACTTTTTTAGTTGACTGAAGCTAATTTTGTTGAACCATCGTTTGGTTTGGGCAAGTTTTTTGTTGTGCATTTTATCTCACTGGGCCAATAAGTATCTACAAATTCAGAAGTTGGGGATACTTTGAACAGCCCATTAGGGAAATTCGCACGATTTCCCCTATTTTGGGGTGGTCTTTAATTTTTGTCATTCGTCTAAAAATATGACCGAAAATATTCCTGATATTCTGGGTTCAAACTCCAGCAAAGCCAAAAAAAAAAAAAATCACAAGGTAAGGTTTCATAGCAAACTATGTCTATTCGGGGTAAAGTTATTTCTTAAAGCATATTTTTGTAGAAATTAAGTTATCCTACAGAAAGACACAGTTTATGCCTTGTTCGGCATAGTTTTGTAGGATACTACCGAAGTTATGCCTCAATGCATAACTTCTGTCCGAATATGCATAGTTTGCTATGAAACCTTTGTCCTGTATTTTTTTTTTACTCTGTTGGGGTTCAAACTCAGAATCTCTGGTTTCATAGACGCAAATAAGGATACTTTGAATTCGGACAGATCTGGAGGGCTTCTTGCATGGACTTGGGCTTGCTTTGATGATGGCCAGACCTTTTCTTCGCATAGGCCGTGGCCGACAAATTTTCAATAAATAAAAAGTAGGGACAAAAATTAAAGATCAACAATTTAAGGGATAAAAAAGTAAAGACCAGCCCATATGAAGGGAAAGCCCTACAATTGTTTGGCCCATTACGATGGTGAAGGAAAAAAGAAGAAGAAGAGCCCATTACATTGGTTTAAACTTTAATATCCCACTAATGTATTGGTTTTGTGAGGGTCATTTGCACTTTGTCCCTATCTTGTGTTGTTCTTTAATTTTTTGTCCTTCAATGCAAATAACTTTGTTGAGGGACATAAGTTTATATTTTTGCATCATAATATCTCACAAATTATTACCTACACTCTAAAGAACTTATATCCCGTTTGACATAAGTTTGATTTTGAAGGGAGACCAACCATTTTCTTCGTATAGATTGCGCAATGGCGTCATGCCCGTTTAAATAGAAAATGAAATACGGGGTTAAACATTAGAAATCTTATTTTTAACTGTTTGCAAAAAATAATGCTTATATAATTCTAATTTTTTAATAATTATATTTAATATACCTAGTTTCAGATATACCTCATAGGGGTGTAAGTATATAATTTTCATTGTATTGGGGGTATATGTGTTTGATGTTAAAATACAGGGGTGTATAAAAAATTTAATCAATTACAAGAGTGTTTAGTGTAATTAACCCTTAAAATAATATAAGTTTGACCCCTTCAATTAGATTTTTCTCTTTCTTTTGAGGCTATTGAGATGCAAGGAAAAACTGTTATTTTATTCTTTTTATTACTATATAGTATTTCGTGTATAGAAGGATTCACTTTTTACATTGCGAGAAAACCTAAATGTGATTTACAATGAATATTTACGATAGATGTTTAAAATATATCTTTTTTTGTTCCCTAATAACTTAGCCTCTTGAAATTTTGTAAAAGAATTTTACTAGACATATAAATCTTTTAAAATATTTTGCTAGATGGAGTAAATTAGTGTAGTTAAAATTGACTGGTGAATTTAAAATAAATGGAATCAATTCTAATGGGAAAAGGCATAAATTTTTCCATGTATTTAGACCGAAATGCTAGTTACATACTTCATCTTTGCGGCAGACCAATTACCCCTATTTTTTTTTTAAATGAGGTGTGTAAATGAGATCTGACCTAATTAGGGATGTTTATGCCTTTTCCCAACTTGTAAACATACATTATTTGCCGGGAATGAATGCATCTAGTTAGCGTCCTAGCAATATCACGATTGTCAAGAATAAGTGTTATCATAATGCCAAAAGCTAAACCCAGAAGGGTAGCCAAGTTGGTGTAGCAGTAGAACGCGGGACCGCAAGGTCACGAGTTCGATCCCCTGCATAAATCTTCTTGGTTGAGCCTGTCACACATGGCTTGCCAAGTGTGGTTAATCGGCTGACGTGGTTTGCAGGCTATTGCGTCTGTCCGGGGTTTACCCTGTGCGCACTCGAGAGAGTAACGACTGCGGATTCCTTCGTCAACAAAATAATAATAATAATAATAATAATGCCAAAAGCTATAGTTAACGATAAGAGTGCAACTTTATTCTTTAACTAATATATACAGCTAACATCTTGTTCGATCATAACTCTGTTTCGAGTCATCCCCAATCCATTATCTGGTCCTCACTATAGGTGAGATGTTGGCATTAAACACTAGGGTTCTTCATGTAGGAGACGTTGGTTCTTCACACATGCATAATCTACTAAGTGAGTAGATGACCGTAAGGCCAAGGATCGTCAAATTTCGTTAAGAAATGAAAGAGATATTGATCCACAAAGTAAGGTGTTTGAGGCATGAAAAATATGGTATGGAACAAATCTCCCTCATCAGTAGGGAAAGGAAGAATTGTTCATTTTATAAGCCTAAAAATGGATAAGAGTTTGGGACCCCAAGGGGTAACCCATGTGTTTGAAGAAGGGAATGACCTAGGTGTGCTTGGGTTCGAGGCTAAGCCGCGCCGCCACGCACCCATCCCGTCCCGGATGGTCCGGTCATGGGCCTTGGGCTTCTTATGATATTATCTTTTTAGACCCAAATTGCTTAATATTTACAGTTTGATCCCTGGAGTTTCAGGAAAGATAAAATTGGGAAGAGGTTCCAGCGACGGAAGGCAGAAAGCCTTTTGGGTTGGTTTTGGAGCATTGAATCTCCATTACTTTGCACATGAATTCGGCCATTTATTTGGCTGAATGTAACTCCTCACTAAGTGCCATTACATGGTTATTAAAAGTCATTAGTTGGCTAGTTGAGAAGGCACTCTCCTTACACTATAAATTGAGGTCTTTGACTCAATCGTTAGAGACTGAAGAAAATTTCAGAAATCTTCCTCTTCCTCTCTAACATTATTTCATTACTCAAAGTTCTTCAAGAGTAACATTTGAGTTTCCTTTGCTCATTTGTTAAGTTCTTGTTTTATCTTGGGAGACTATTGCCCATAACGTAAGAGGATATATACGGGACAATCTTGTCTTAAAGACAGAGTGTTATCACTCGAGTCAACGAAGTTTTAAGTGGTTGTAATCGTTCTTATTTCCAATTTGTTGTAATCATTAGTAGTTTATCCTTTCTGGCTATTGTAATATTTACTTACTTCCCGTTTTCTGCCACTGTTGTAACTCACATATTCTTAATTGTCTTACTACCAATTTCAATCATGAAAGACGATGCTTGCAGCAAATGCGATGATTTGTTGCTTTCTTTGGATCTAATGTCCAACTTGCAGGGCAGAAATATCTGCATAATAAATAGTTTAGAGAATAAAAAAGGAGGAGCATAGTAAAGATGAAAACAACATAAGAAAAAGAAGAGAATTTTGAAAAAGGAAATTTTAGGTAAGGATCATATAGTGATATTCATATTCCCTTTGGTTGGCACACGAAAGAGATACGTCTATCCACTTATCTGCAAATGTATGATGTGCAAAAAAAGTTTTTTATTTTCTTCTGACCCTTTTCCCCTCTCTTTTCCTTCCAATTTGATAGAACATAGGATGATGACATTCATCCAATACATAAATATTGGGGACAGATTCGCCTTTTCAATCATTGGTGCAAATGCACCTTTCACTCTCGAATCTAATTTTGAAAATTTTCAAACATGCAAAGATTTGAAACTTTTTTTCAGAATATATATAACTATATACTATGGGTGTGTTTGGTCTGTGGTACAAGAAAATTAATGTTTTTCAATTTTTCTATGACTTCCCCTAGTGGAGGGAAAACACGTTTCCATAAATAGCTACGTTCATTCCTCTCCACCCGCAATACACCAACCCACGACCCCGACTTCCCACTCCCCACCTCAGTACCCTTTCATAGTATTTGTCTAGATTATATATAAATGGTATTAGATAATATTTTCTATTTACTTACCAAACACAAAAAAATAAGCAAAACAACTACTCCCTCAATCTCAACTCTTTTAAGATATTGTGAATTACTAAATATGCAGACGTATAATATTTTTTATGTAATTTTCAAATATGTAAATTTTATTATAAAATACTCAAAGAATCTATGTTTGAAAATAAGTCAAATATTTACTATTTTGACACTCGTACTCCAAACTCTTTCATGTAATTGGGACAGAGGGAGTACTGTAATTATGTTTCATGAAAATATTTTCAGAGGAAAACAATTTAATTCATACCAAAGACACCCTATGTCTGTACTAAATATTGTCAAGAAAGAATAGTCAATGTAATGATATATATTCTAGTTGTATTTATTGGCTTAAAGAGATTCTTTCAATGACTTTTACTGCAAATGGCATGGACCATGGAGGTTCATTTTTAGCTGGTGAACCTTTTAATCTCTTGAAAAGTCAGAAGAAACATCGGATTAGAGATCAAACTAATTAATTTTCCCTACGATTTTTTACATAAATTTATCAATAGCTAGCTGAGTACTGCTCATAGATACATTTATTGGAAAAGGGTCATAGTTGCCCTTGTACTTTAAGAAAAAAGCTATATTTGTCCTTCATTATTATTTTTTGATATATTTTTTTTCCATCCAACTTTAGGACCATATTTACTCTAAACTGTCCATAATGAAGGACAAATATAGCTTTTTTCTGAGAGTATAGGGTCATATATGACCCTTTTCCGTACATTTATTGCCACTGCCAAAGGTATAAGGCACAATATCTTGGAATTGTTCCAAAGTTTTACTTTATGGAAAAGGAGTTCCAATTGACATTAAAGGACCACCAATTATGTCCAACCTTTTAGGGTAGGGAAATGGCCTTCTTGTAAAAAAGGCTATCTCAATCAAACAAAATAAATCAAAGTGCTGATATAATGAGTCCGGAATTCAAATGACCCAAAAGTGAGGCACTAAACAAAAATACCCCTCAAAAAATGGTACAAAACTACCTTTTGCACAAGAAATTGTTGCACAATAGGGGTTTGATAAACGAGCCCCATCGTTTTCTTCCTCAACTGATCCCATTCCTTTTTTAAACAATCAAAATTGTCATTAAAGAACAATATCCGAGGTCCCATGTTCGAAAATTATTTTTCGTGTTAATTTTTAACCCGAAAGTCAATATTCTCAGAATATTCAAGTCAAGGAACAAGTTTCGACGCTTGGATTTAGGAATAAAGTGTCGTAGAATTCGATTTCAAAACTCAAAAATAGGCGGTATCTACCGTTGCATCGATGTTGGTCGGGTACAACATGATCGGGCTCTTGTGACGGCAATGATTGAGCGATGGTGACCGGAGATCCACACCTTTCATCTCCACACTGGTGAGGCCACTATCACGCTTCAGGAAATGGAGATCATGTATGAACTACGGGTAGATGACCTCTCGTTATAGACTGAGGATCTTCATCAGGCGCCTATCAAGCACAACAACAACACCAGTCATTTAGTACTTTTGGCCACACCTCCGACAAGCATATCTACTATTTTGGAAACAGACAAGGAAGGAACTGCATCTACCAAGCTAGTTTCGTTAAATATGTGTAATAGTTTAGCCTCCTTAGGTAATCTTAATGTCCTTGCTATCTATGATAGCAACTATGATGCTAATATTTCTAATGTAACAGTACTTTAGTATTAATAAAACGTCCGTTTAACCAAAAAAAAAGTGTAGTTTATTTGATAATTAGTACCAACAAATTAAAAATAAGATAACTCTCTTTAACCTTTGCTACTTGCTAATCACCATAAACTTTATTTAAACCACTTCATTTATGCAAATTTTATATATTCAATTATAAAAAGATTATGTTAAATTTAAAAAGAAGCAGAATTAAAAAAAATTCAAGTACTATTACATAGCGGCCGGAGAAAAACCATAAATTTTACTTTGACAACATAGCATCAGCAAATAATTGTCGGATATCGTAAAGCAGTACAAGAAGTAAATAAATATTACAAGTGTTCGAAAGGATAAACGGACAAGCCAATGTTCAGAACTGCCGCAAGGTTGTTGAGTCTTGAATCTTGATAACCTGAAATCAAGAAACACTAAATCTGGATTGTTACAACTATGTGTTGAGTCGAGTGATGACACTCTGTCCTTAAGACAAGATTGCCCCGTATATATGCTTTTACGTTAACGGGCAATAGTCTCCCAAGATAAAACAACACTTTAATCAACACTACAAAGCAAATAGGTTGATTCTAACGAAGAAAACAAATACGAATCGACTTGCTGAAGAAATGGAAAAGGAAGGAAGAGTTTCTGTTTTTCGCCCCAACGTTACTGCTCACGTTTTGGACTGTGTTTTACTCTTCTGTTTGTCTCTGTGTGTATATTTCTGTCTTATTTTTCTGTGTCATATTCTATATAACACAATTGAGCCAAAAAGCATCAATATATATAGCATAAAGGAGGCTCTCAACTGCCAATGTTAATGGCCATTGAAGGAGGGTATAATTCAGCCAAGTAATGGCAATAACGCCCCAAAAATCAACTCCAATGGTAGGCGAAAACTTTCTGCCTTCCGTCGTTCCCAAATTCAACATTCCAAAAACTCCAGGGACCAAACTATAAATGTTAAATAATTTGGGGTCCAAAGAGCTAATACCAAAAGAAGACCTAAGACCTGAGCCCAGACCGGACGGGCGGGCGGCTGCGCGCGTATGGGCTTAGCCTTGAACCCAAGCACATCTAGGTCCTCCCTCCTTTAAACACATGGGATACCCCTGGGGTCCCAAACCCTTAGTCAATTTAGAGACTTATAAAGAGATCAATTCTTCATTTTCTCACCGATGTGGTAGATTTGTCCCACACCATATTTACATGCCTCAAACACTTTACTTCGTGGACCAATATCTCTTTCATTTCTCAACGAAATTTGACTATTCTTGGCCCTACGGTCATCTACTCACTTAGTAGATTATGCACGTGAGAAGAGACAAAGCCTTCAACATGCGGAACCCTAGTGTTTAAATCATTAAATATAGGTGGACGCACCTCCCCACCAAAGGCAAATTTCCAACAATAATAACCAAGTGAAAGATCAAATTTAGCATATTAGAGTAAAGAATAAACAAAATTACTCAAAAAATACCAACAATGGCGGCATCACAGTTGAAGAGGGCTTAATTAATAATGGCCTGTTTTGACAATGAATCTCATACAAAGCCAATGTTTATTATTATGTTACCAAAGTAAAAAAGGATTCCAAAATTAAAGATGAGTTTTTTTTACTATTTCAAAAAATAAAATAGGTGAAATATTGTAAATATTATTAAATAATAATTTGACGAAAATAGTAAATGACTATTTTGTCTATTGTAAGAAAAAAATGCTTTATTGGAGTTTTTGTTTTGAAAAAACTTCTGCCTGTGTTAGGCTTAGATAGATTTTTTTCTTTGCAAAAGCTAAAGAAGTTTTTTTATTGGAGTTTTTCTTTAAGTAGTCATAATGGATTAAGAACTATAGATAGTCAAAATATGCACTTTAAGAACTGAATAATATTCTTTTAGGGAAAAACATTATAAAAATTGATGTATATTCTTAAAGAATTAATTTGGGAGAAAATTGTAAATTAAATGAAACTTTTACGGGGTATTTATATATTATGCTTGAAATCTAAAGAAAGAATTTCATCTATGAAAAATTCTCGTTGTTGTTACTGCATACTACAGTTATTGCATATTAAGCCAAAGGAAAAAAAAAAAGACTTGTTGAAATAATGCGCTAGTTCAAACCCCCAAAATACAACGAATTCACGTGATTTAATTATATCATAAGCAAGAAATAAGAAACAAACAAAAATTTAAAATAAAAAAAATTAAAGACGTCATTAGAACTCACGCTTTTATTTTTTTCCCACGTGATTTAATTATATCATAAGCAAGAAATAATAAACAAACAAACATTAAAAATAAAAAGAACTTAAAGACGTTATTAGAACTCACCGCTTTTATTTTTTTCCCTTTCAAAATTTTTGAAGCTGTAATTTGATAAGAAATCTGCAAAAAAAGAAAAAGGAATGTCAATGATCAAATTTTTTAAATCGCCCACATAAATACCAAAAAATCAACTTACATAAATACTTAATTAGACAGCAAAATAAAATACAACAAATAGAATTCTAAATATGTGTGTTTATACATTTGTCTTGGAGTAACTGGTAAAGTTGTTGTCATGTGACCAGGAGGTCATGGGTTCAAGTTGTAGAAACAGTCTCTTGCAAAAATGTGAGGTAAGGCTGCGTACAATAGACCCTTGTGGTTCCGGCCCTTCTCCAGACCCCGCGCATAGCGAAAGCTTAGTGCACCGGACTACCTTTTTTTTATTTTTTATGTTTATACCTTTCCTAATATATTTGAAAGAGAAGACACATTGGGCTACAACCATGAAAGAATTCGGAGCATATATATTTGCATTCAAACCTATTTTATATGGAAAGCTTTGTTTTAAAAGGACACCTACTCCTAAAAGAAATAGGACTTCAAATTTAGTTGATTTTAAAATTCTAAATATTAGGAGGTACGAAGTTCTATATAAGGTAGAAATCTTGATTTTGCATATTTAAATAATAATTTTAAAAAAAATAGTAAATGACTATATTTGTCTATTGTAGGGTCTTTTAATGAAGGACAAAAAGTTTAATTAACATTTTTAAGGCCCTTTGTGCTTTTAATATAACTAGTGTACATTTCTACTTTCAACTTCCATGGATAATCTTCCACCTCCACCTTCTCCTCGAGTTCGAAGATCAACTTCAAGTGCAGTGTGAATGCATTTTGAGTGAGTAGACGAGGAACATGTTAAATGTCAACATTGTGGTGACATATATCTCCATAAGTTTGGATCATCGAGTATTGGGTTGGGGGGGGGGGGGAGAGGTACCGGTGTATTGCGTAGGCACTTAGTGAAAAGGCATGAAGTTGAACTTTGAAGTTTATCTCCTGTTTAAAATTTTCAATCGATATTTGTCGTTTAATTTGTATGTTTTGAACTTTTGATTTACAATATTTCGCCGTTCAAATTTGTGTGTTTTGAATTTGCAATGTTATCAGTTTTAATTTTAAGTTTTATTTTAAATTATTTCTGTAGTTATTGATATGCCTATTTGACTCGACACAAAATTTAAGAAAGAAGTGAAAACTTTAAACTTGTGGTGTTAAATGAGTCACATATATTTTGTGTGGCTATAAATTATTGCATAAATGTAATGGTTTCCAAATTAAATATTTAACGTTAAGAATGAAGAAGGATGAAGGAGTATTTATAGTTTAAAGATAGGGTCAAAATGTAATATATTAAAGTTTGGGATTAAAAAATAAATTTATTTATAATTGTCATATATGATTGCTAATTATTTTAGATAATAAATAAGGATGTCGTTGAATGGTTCAAAGCATGTTTTACATGCGAGAGGTATGGGGTTCGAACCCCAGCGTCTCCAAGTGATATTATTTTTCAGAATATAGACAATCTTTGAAGTGGTCCAAGCAGGACCGGGCCATCAACCGGGCGACTGGTGGGCTGAGCTACAGGGCGGTCCACCTTGACGGCCCAGCACCTAATAAAACCCACCTATCCTAGCTCCTACCCCTCTTAGCCGAGTCCGTGCCAGGCCGGGCGCCGGCTTGACAAGCTTACCTTTAGTTATTGAGGCTAGGTAATCCTTTAAGTAGATAGTAGTAATTGGCTAATTATATCGTTTTGGACTTTTAGGACATAAAAAGATGGAACTTGATTGGGATTAGAATCCCTTGCAAATTCATATTAGTTCGGCAAAGTTTTTAACATTACAATTTTATCCAACATACTTTATATTTTTAATAAGTATTTATTGTTTGAAGAACATAAAAGTCGTTTAATATTTAAAAGATCTTGGTCAATCAACATTTATATTAATATTTTTAAAATAATATAAATATATAGATTAACACAAATAAAAGGACCACTAGTTTATTCTGCACTAGTAATTATCAGTAAAGTAAATAATCAAGAACAGAATCGAATACCTTGCAGTGGGCAAAGACATGCAACTTGTTGGATTGGACTATGACTTCAGTTCTCTAACCACAATTTCTAAATAGTATACGTTATAAAACTCGTCTAGATATCCATATAGGTCTCTTTGATTATAAAAAAACAAAAAAATTCTCCATAAATTAAGACCTGTCATTATTTTGATGAACGTTATATCACAAAATAATTGTCGTAAAACCTATTGAGAGTGACAAGCCTTTTAAATTTTAATGACTGCCCTGTCCCCTAAGGCACCCTTAAGAGGAACCACTTTACGATGATCACCCTCTGGAAGCCAATCCAAAATATATATCGACTATAAAATATAATCTCACCTCCAAAATGAAATTGAAATGCCTATAAACTAACCATCACCTATGCATGATCATACTGTACATCAGCTCCAAAACACATGTTCAAACTTCTAATTGGATAGTATTAAAATTGATCTCTTCCAACCCATGAAATTTCTCGGATACTATATACTCCACTTTCCTTTCTCAATTTAAGATTAAAAAATGATATCTTTTTATATTTAATAATAATTTAATTTTAAATTTTCATATTTTATCTTTAGTGAAATAATTTATAGCAAAAAAATTGAACTTGTTTTAGACCATAATCAAAATCAACATCTTTCTCTTGAACTTTGTGCCGACCAATCAAACACATTCATATAAATTAGAATGAAGGAAGTAATCAAGAGAATTAAAATCACTGTGATCTTAAATCTATTAAAATATTTACCCAACTTGATTACTATATCATATATAATTAAATTATTAAAATCACTGTGATCTTAAGTATAAAGTTCACGTTCACAATCTAAGATGGAAATTGAACAAAGCTATCAGTATGATTGTAGCACAAGATTAAATATAATGTATTTCATTATGGGAACGATATAATATGTATTGAACAGATCAAGTAGAGATAAGTGTTTTTGTACTGAATATATGTAAAATAATTTCTCTAGCTCATTAAATGTACTTAATCTTAATATGATTATTATGCTCCTTGTGATTTTTGTTTATTATTTTGATTTATCAAAAAGTATGACTCTATTGTGAATCAATGTATCTAATAGGTTAGATAGTAACAAATAACATTTGAGAAATAATAATTAGTTCATAGAATTCATGTCTCGATTTTGAAATTGATGATACCCATTTATGGATGCTTATAAGTTTTCATGTGAAACCCGTGCAGGTAGATTTTGTATCTGTCGCATGAAATAAGTTAAGCGAAAATATAAAGGATTTAATTAGTCAATGAACTAAATGGTCAGTAATTTAATTTAATTGATTGGTATCTATAATCTTAACATGGGGAGTTAAATAAGATTTAATGAAATATTTTGAAATTAAACTGAGGAGTGCAATTACAGTTTTTTAGTGGAATAAATTATAATTTATTGTGGTAGGATTAATTCATTCATATTCCGAATTAATACCACAATTGAAAGCCTCGTTATTAAATTTGTGGTCCCTGCTATGCCTAATTATTCTTGGAATTGAAAAATAATATTCTTGGGGGAAAAGCACGCCCACACGTTTTGGACTAGGGTTTACACCCTAAAAAGTGGTTATAAATAGAATGTTTTTCAGCCCTATGAGTGACACTTTTCCTGAACCGTAATACTTGTCCACATGAGTATTCTCTATCCAAAGGCTAATTAGGTTATATAGCAGAACTAGAGGATGATCTCGTGAATAGTTTATGTCCATGATTGAAGATTCAATTCTTGATCGATGTCATACTTCAAGAGATAAGTATTGAATTTATATTTGATTGAGATATATAATTATGTGTTAAATATATAACATGTAAGTTTGATCATGACTATTTGCTTCCACTGTTTATGCATGTATTTCATCCGTTTTATTACTTCTTATGTCTCAATTTATGTGATATTTTTCGCTTATTAAGAGTGTCACATAAATTGGGACAAAGAAATTGCGAAACAACTCATGATATATATATAATATCCATGTATTATGCTTCGCATCTAATTCCGTATACATTATACTACAACTGTTTTTAGCTTTAACCGAATCGGATATTGCTCTAGTTATTTCCCCTTGAAATACAAGGGTTAAGAAAACCAGAGCCTGTAAATTGTAAAAATAAAAATACAGCCACCAGATTCAAGTCGAAAGACTTATCTAGTGTAGTATAATAGCAAGTGGCAACACAAACCAGCAAAAAAAAATCAATATATAGAATAAAAATGCATGCAATTAATTTCAGGTGGCCAGCTAGAAGACATTTGGACGTTCCTCAGCGTAGAAAGGAACCGAAACAGCAATTCCAATAATATCAGAGACGAATGAATTAAAACTCTGCATTGTATATCCTTGGATCGTTAATTTTTTCTTGTCTTTTTGTTCAACGTCCCTCCAAAACAGATTTAATTCGTAGTAAAAATTAAAATTTCTTCTCACCCACCCTTATTACCCCAATGGCCTTTGGTACATCTTCAGATACTGCAGAAGATTAATGGCTTCTGTCTGGTCTGACACGTAAAAAGATATGAAGATTACATCTAAAATCAAAGGCAATCCCTTGTCTTTTAGTCTTTCGGCACATTGTCCATCTTATATCGATTGTTCATGTCTTTAGAACGGAATATTAAGTACTCGAACATACGTAGTTGCTGTAAATATTTTTTTTACATTATTAAGTCATTTTCACTCATTATAGCAGAGAGGTATGTTTTATTTATTATATATATAAACCTCAGTGTAAACAATTTGTTATAATTTGAAATTTTGAATAGAAAAATAATTTACTTGCTATAACAGGTCAAGATGATCTAAATAGTGTAAAAGTTATTTAGATTGAAGATTTCTATTACTTAAACTCTATAGCATATAAATATTCTTATTTTAATATTCTTTGAATAACTGGATAGTATAATAAATTATTTGTAATAAATATTTTAAATTCTTGTTAAGACGAAAGGAAACTAGTATAAAAATAGAGATCTCAAGAAAGTGCAGGGGCTCCACACGTGCAGAAGAATGTATGAATATGGAGAATCAGAGCGATTCCCCAGCTTCACTTGGATCCTTCATCCTTCGTAGTAGTTGATTTTTGGTATTTACTAGGGCGGTAAAATCAACCCATAAAATCATGACACGTCTAACTTATTTAGGTTTAGATAGATTAGTGACCCGCTTATTTTATTAATTCAGTTCATTTTGATACGCTTAATTAAGCTCATTTAATAATTGGGATGATATGCATTCTAGATTGATTCATGAGAAATTTTTATCTGAATTTTTCTTTTTTTTATTATTGTTATGTTGTATATAGTCATAATATAAGGAAAAAAATTATTAGGTACTCAAACAAATTATAAGAAACAAACAAAAAATTTAAAATTTGATAGGAACTAGGCTGGTTGAATTATGATCCAAATTTTACCCATTTTAGCCCAACTAGTTTCATCCCAAATAACTTTTGAGCGAGGGGCAATTGCACGAATGTCCCTATATTGGGGTGGTCCTTAATTTTTGTCCTTCGACACTTTAATTATAAAAAAAATGGCTGAAAATACACCTGACATAAAAATAAAAATAAAAATGAAACTCGGATATATGACCTAACTTCGCAAGATTTCATATAAACTATGTCTATTCATATAAAGTTACATAGAAACTATGCCTTGTCCGACATAAGTTCTGTAGAAATGAAGTTATGCCGGATAACTTAATTTCTATGAAATCTTGTCTTGCAAATTAGTTACTACACAACTTATGCCAGATAACTTAATTTCTACAAAACTATACCGGATAAGACATAGTTTATATGTAGTTTTGCCCAAATAAACATAATTTCTATGAAACCTTGTCTTGTAATTTTTTTTTTACTATGCTTAAATTAAACCCAAAATCTCTGATTTCATACCTCAACGAATAAGGATAGGTTGACCTATAATTTTTTATTAAATAAGAAGAAAAGACAAATAAAAAACCCGCTATTTAAGGGGCAAAAATTAAAGACCAATTCAAACAAAGGGAAATCCATGCAAAAAATGTTGAGGGGGTCAATGAAGTGCTTATTCAACTCAGCCCAATCAGTTCATTTGACAGCCTAGTATTTACTGCTACAAGATACTACTACTAATATTGATGAGTCTGTAAAAAGAAAAAGAGAGAGATTCTGCTGCTCATCCAGTGCAGTAGCTCTTGTGGTTCCAAAGCAGACGACTCACTCTCCTTCTCTCACGACTTTAAGCCAAATTTAGATTCTTCGCCAACTGGCCGCCCTCATTCAATTCCTCTCACCTCTATATAAGCACCTAAAATGGCCTTCCTTTTTTCATCATCAAGCTCTCTTCAATCATTATATTTTCCTGTGTCGCTTTCGTATACCTTTTGGAATTCAATATAGTAGTACTACTAGTCTATCGATATGGCATCAAGCTCGATTCGATCTTCATGGACTCCACAGCAAAACAAGTTGTTCGAAAGGGCTTTGGCTCAATTCAATAAGGACACTCCTGACCGCTGGCAGAATGTGGCTAGGGCGGTAGGAGGTTGCAAGTCTCCTGACGAAGTCAAGCGACACTACGAAATCCTTCTTGAGGATCTCAGGCGCATCGAATCAGGTCATGTTCCGCTTCCAACTTACAGGACTTGTGGCAACAATGGAGTTGCATCCGATGAAGAGCACAGGTACTTTACTAGTACTAGAACGAACTGACAGACTAAAGAATTTTTACATAATAGTGTATGTTGAAAGGTTGTTACTTAATTTTTCAGGTTACTAATATATACTTATCACTCATCGGTACTCCCTTTGTCTTTATTTATGTGTTATTGTTGGGATTTTGAGATTTAAACTCTTTAAGTTTGACCGTGAATTTGAATAATTAATAATTCAAACTATTTCAAAGTTGAATTAAAAAATTACGGTCAAAAGAAAAATTCGTTTGATTTTCGAAATCTTAAAACATAAATTGAGACGGAGGGAGTACATTTTAAGTGATAAATAGTGTAAAATTTGTATCAGTTAACTCTATACGAAAACCTAATTAAGTACTACTAATACTTTCCCTTTTCTATATTTCACAGATTCAATTCTAACTTTTGTCTATTTTGGAAAAAACTAAGGAAATCTTGCGTTTAGTGAAGTTTTTGTTTTCGAATTTTTCATTTAAAACATTTCAGAAGACAAATAATGTAAATTCAAATTCTGAATTTCAGAAACAAATAGATGTACGTGGTAGAAGAAACAACGAATGGCCAAAAGAGATGGAATATTGATGCCATGAGTTTGAAAGTTACTGCATGTAACCCTACTTGCCTTATTTAATGAAGAGACCTTCAATCTTTAAAAAATTTAAAAAGAAATCGATGGAAAAAATGCTTCAATTCTAATATTGTTAGTCCTACAAAGTGAAAGGATTTTTCAAAGGTGACTTTTCTTGATTATGGCTAATTAGAGGATTAATCCTCCTTAAATATACACGGTTATACGTTGATACAAGAGGTCTAGTATACTGGCTAGGATACATTTGAAAGAGTAAATCCTCTATAAAGTGATTAGCTATATATATATATATATATATATTTGAATTACATTTTTACAAGATATCAAACTTCTAATAATGAACTCATTGGCTTATCTCAATACAAAGTATGTTAAATAACTTGAAAACAACTTCTAGAAGTATGTTCTTTATGATGTTTGCATGTAAATTTTCATACTAGTGTCATTACGCTTTTAACAGTAATCATTTGAATCTCTTTTCTTTCGCTTATATTTTTATTATTTTTAATTAATTCATTTTTTTTTTGTAATTCTTGAGTAGGCTTCTGAGGTATCTGAACCTGCACTAGTGAAGATGTTGATGAGAACATATTAAGCTAGATATAGCTACGACGCTACGTAGCAAGTCAAGTGTATGACAAAAACATTGCCCTTAAAAGTACTACTATATACTCTCTCAAAATTGTACCTTCTCATAATTATGTAAAATAGTGTAGTCTACTACTTCCAAGTTCCAACATGTTTTGTTTTTCTCGCATGTACTACCACCTTATCATATTGAATCGTATGAATCCCTCATGTCGTTCTATCCTGTACAATTATCTATGCCAGTGTCTCAATCTTCAAAAGAAATGAGCATACTTACCTCACAACATGTCGAATTATTGCATGTGTTGTTCTGAGGTACAAAAGAATGAAAATTGTTTATATTTGGCATGCTTTATAATCATAAAAAATATCACATGTCTAAGATCATTAATTAATTACAAATTTACAAGTTTGAAAGATATTTAATTTCTTAATTAATTCGTACCCAATCAAACGTCATTAATTACATAGAATAAAACAGTAGTTGTTACTTGTTACTGATCATGAGTGAGTATATTGGGGAAGTTGAAGAAATTAGCTATTCAAAATTAAGGATCGTGGTTATATATTTTGGAAAATGATAAAGAAAGTATTCGCTTTATTTATAAGTACCGTGATATTTCTTTGGAAGGCAAGTGGAAGCGGAAAAAGACACAATAAAATTGATACGCAAAATATACTATGATGATTGACTTGACGTGACTGTTTGGTATTGCTCCCTTCATCTCTTCTCTACCTATGAAATATACCATCACCATCTCTATATTATCCAAATCAGATAGGATTAGAAATGGCAAAGACAGAGAGACCATGAAGGAATTCATCCACTTGAAATTGGGCGTAAATTAAAATTTGATTGAGATATTGACACATATATACGATTTCTAACCGATATTGACATATATATTTTTGGCCAAAAATATATAGTCAAACCTCTCTACAATTGTCATTCGTTATAATAGTATTTCACTATAACGACCTGATTTTCTCCGGAATTGATTTTTTATATTATATTTTACTTCTCTATAACAACATTCTACCTATAACAGCACTAACATTCATTATAACTATATAATCTTTGTAAAATTACCTTTCTATAACATCCATAATCAAATATTGTGTAATAATATTTTATAAGAAATATATTATATATAAAAATAAAATATTTAAATTATTCATTAATTTTCTAATGCATATGTTCCTTATATTTTAATTCTATGTACAACTAGTTCTGAATTTATTAATAATTTATTAGTCTTTTCAATTTTTAATTAATGAGATATGAAAATTAATTGAGAATTTAAAATTAAAGTATATTATTTTCGTTTATAACATAAAAGGTACAAGAAAATAATTGCTTACATACTTTTGTTTATAACAGCTAAATGAGATCTAAACATCAAATGTCAGTATACATAAATAACAACACTTCACCATAGCAGCCATGCAATTTTCGGACAAACGCATGTCATTATATAGAGCTTTGATTGTACTTAGCAGTAGAAATTCAAACAATCTGGCATTATATAACTAACGAAATAATAGGAATATCAATATTTTCTAACCGATTTCATACCTCAAAATAACTTACTAAATTAGTACGAGAACTTGTTGCTATTCTGTATCAACTCGAAGAGATGAATGAAAGAAGAAGAGAAATGAAGAGAGAAGAGGTGTAGAACAGAAAATGCTCTGTTGGTATTTTATGAAATGAAAAGTGTTACACAATGCTACATATATACAAGTTAATCACATCTAATTAACTAGTTGACTACATCTAACTAATTATGTAACTAACTATATAACTAACTAACCACCTCTAACAAACTCTTAACAACATTTAACTACTAAATAGCAATTATCCTATACATTGATTGCTTATGGAACTATGGAACACTTTCCCAATTCTTGCACAGAATTTGTTTGGTTAAGGGCACAAGTTCAACCGTATTTGCAAATTATAAATTTGCTTAGCCGTCACACTAGGGCTCCAAGAAAAGTGCGAGCGATTAATGCTTCCACTAGCATTAGCACGAATCTTCGTCGTTCTTATGCAAGTGAAGCAGAGAGCAAATGATGCACAATGAATTATCTTCTCACTTTTGCTAACAATAAATGTTTCCTTAAGTCTACTAGTTGCATTGTTGTATACCAGAGAATCGGATCATGGAATTGAAGTCGGAAGAAATTGACAGGCTAATTAAAGAAGGAAAAAGGATATTGAGAGGTCACCGGCTCAAAAAAATCTTATTTTGGATTTAATACCGCGAGCTAACCCTTCGACCCAAAAGCCCTTCGGTCCAAATTGATATACAAGTTCACTAAGATGTTTCATACAAATCAAAAGTACATAAATCGAAAAAGAATACAAACAATGATTCTGAATTAAATTAGAGAGGGGGGGGGGTATTAAAATGTGACATCCATTGCATAGATTCATCACATGTTCCCATAGGCACTTGAATATGAAAGAAATTTCTTGAGACAACGATTGTAAGTGCGGGGCCGCTCCAATTGAACTAGATGTCCCGCTCTTTTTATGTACTCGACTGTTGTATTTTCTCCCAACTTCCTGCACACATTATTGTTCCCAAAAATGAATCTAGTAAGATATATGATAAATTTTCATTATCGAATTCAAAATTTGTCCTTCAAATATAGCTAAATCTAGGAATCTGACTAACTTTTCAGGGTGAGGGGAGTTCTTACGCTTTCATGATATCAGAAACTGTCTGATTAAAAATTTTGTCGTCATCTCCATATAAAAGGTAAATCCTCTGTGAAAGAGTAAACAAATGTATCAAAATGTATTTGGAAGTAGTGTAAACTAATGAATGTCATTAATCTTGAACAATTAGTTATGTATGAGCCTAACGCCAACTCGCTATGAAATTGACTTATATATATCACCTCTGATTTTTGGCAATTTACCCACATTCTTCAAATTTGACCAGTAATGTGTTTAAAAATTTTCAAAATTGGAGAGGAGGTTGGGCATACCTGGGTATATTTAGGGGGAGTAGCGTCTTTGTCACTGACTATAAAAGCTTTAAGAAGTTCCACTTTCTCCTTTCGGTTGCCAAACATAACCTGATTTTACAACATTTTACCATTATAATCTTGGTATATATAAACACGTAGATTTAATTTATATACATTGATAGAAAAAGTTTAAACGTTAATTTTGTATATTTTGTATACTACTATATGCTGCAAATAGTAAGTTACTTCTTATTGCTGGTTATTATTAATATTTTGATAGTGTGAATTGAAACAAAAAAGGTGATCAGAAGTACTTCCCTAGGTGATGCATGCAACATTTTAAAATCTAAATAGTACGACTAAAAATTACAACAATAACAACATATGGAGTATAATCCTATAAGTGGTGTCTAAGAAAGGTAGAATATACACATAATTTACCCCTACCTTAGGAGGTCGAGAGACTATTTTTGAGAGACTCTCATCTTACGGGGCTGCTTTACTACTTCCTCTGTTTAAATCTGTTTATCCACTTTTGACTTGAAACAATTACTGTTTTAATACTCATAAATCTGACAACGGAATTGATGGCCTAAAGCCGACCTTTATAAGCAAAGGCCTTAAATTTGATTAATAAAATTGTATAGATGTTTATTTGATTTCTTTTATTTTTGTTTAGTAATGATAATGTAAGAATAAGTTTTTACATATCTTGACCATATTCAACCACCTGCTAGTTCTCACCATCAAAAGTATCTAGTAATTTCATTTGCCAAGCTCTAGTAATATTTTATAAGAAACATGATTTACATAATATGTTATAAGTTCTTTCATCTAACAATCTCTATTATGTGTACTACTAAGTTGACGTTAAAATAATTTCATATATTTGAAATAGTTCAAGTAAATTTTGAATTGAAAAATAATTTGATCCACCCTTTATATAAGAAATAATCAACTTTAAAAAATATTTTGAATTTTTTTTAAAATATTAATATCGTCATCGAATTATTCTGTATACATATCGCTTGTTTATTATGAAATTTAGTATTATCTACCAGTATTTTAAGAAGCGGGGGCGCGAGGCGAGACGTTTTATGCAGCACAGGGCGAAGCGTAAGCACCGAGATACGGGGAGTAAGTCTCATGGATCTACATGGTGTATGTCTCATGTATCTTCAATTTTATAATTTTATTACTAAAAGATTAAGTAAAAGTAAAATTTTCATTAAAGTTATGCAAATAAATTTAAATAAATCATCAATAATATAAATAAATTATTATAATTATTATTTGAGAAAGGTAACAATACAAAAAATAGCCTAGATAATCTTCATCCACTTTATCATTAATCTCCGCATCTATTAGTATGCTCCATCCTCAACTAGTATTTGAATTTCATCTATATATTTCAAGAAAGGAGAAGGATAAAAAGTGTAATAGCAATGACAAAAAATGAAAAAAGTTACTTCGCGAGCATAGTGCTATGAAATCTCTATCCTACCAATTTCAGACAAAATCATTTAAATTTTTTATTTATGACTGTGTTATTTATATATTTTAGGAAAAAACACTACAACATGATAACATAAAGGATAAATATCATTACACCAATAATAAAAATTATAATCTATAGCAAAAATATTTTTAAAATAACAAAAATCAAATTTAACGTCCTGGGCGTACGCTTTTACACTCGGGGCTTACACTTTTGCGCTCGGGACTTACGTCCTAAACTCTAGGACGTACGCCCTATGGATCTATGTCTTTCATTTGCGCTCCAGAGCATTTTTGGTACGTCTCACCCCGGGGCTCACCTCGGGACTCCCTCCGTAAACGCCTCTAAAAAACATTGTTATCTACATATATACCATAATAGTAATTCTATAATATACATATATAATACTAAATAGTTATTTAAATTTGGGGCCCTTAATTCGGGGGGGGGGGCTATAGCAACCGCGTTAGTTGCTTCCTCCCTGAGCTGGCCTTGTGCATAGTCAAACTAAAACACATAAATTAAAATGGAGAAAGCAATATTCAACTTCGAAAGGAGAACATTTACATGCATATTTTAATTAGTGTTAAGAGTCCCACGTCAGAAATGGAATGAGAATTTGGACTCCTTATATGGACTTGAACAATCCTCCCCTCATAAGCTAGCTTGTGGGGTTGAGTTAGACTCAAGATCCATTCTTTACATGGTATCAGAGTCAGACACATTCCAATTCTATGTTCACCGATGTTGGGTCTCCAAATTATGTCATCCACGCTCCAGTTAACGGGATCTGGGCATGCGGGTAGTGTTAGAGTCCTACGTTATGAGAATTTGGACTTCTTATATGGATTTATAAACTAGCTTTTGAGTTGTGTTAAGCTCAAGATCCATCTTTACGATTAGATCATTAAACATAATGATGAATATTTACTATATAGACAGTATATAGAATGTGAAATATTGGTTAAAGAGGTACGTACCTCAAGAAAATCCATGTACAAAATTTGGGGGAACCATGGAAAATTATGACTACCAATAGATAGAAGCAGTTTGAGATCAAAGATGGTTTTAGGCAAAAGAAACTCATCCCAAGTTGTGAAGCCAATGTTGTTCAACGAAGCATTGCTAATAGACTCAGTCAACTCTATAACCGTGCTTGACATAACCATAGACTCAACCATGTGAGGATACAATTGGGCCAACTTGAACCCAACCATTCCTCCATAACTTAGCCCAACAAGAGAAAACTTTTCCACACCCAGCTTCATCATACCTGCACATAAAAAGGTGTACCATAAATAAATAAAAATGTACTTTTTCATAACCACTTAAACTTTTATAAGAGATAATCGAATACTCATTTCTATATGATAGCAATAGAGGCCCTGAGATCAAGTCTCGTCTCAAATTGTTGTAAAGGAAAAAAAACGTGTATTTAACCCATGAAAATGAATTATGTTAGTAATGAGGATGTGTCGAGGACAATTAAGTAAAGAAATATGTGTTCCATAGTTTATACTTTTAGATGAGACGTGACTTCAACAATACCTTTTGCTAAACAATGTGCCTGAAAACTTGTTGACCGTTCCGGACGGTCGCTGATGGAGTCTCCGAAGAAAAGTAAATCAGGGACGTAGACAGCAAAATAAGTTCTTAAGGAGAACATTTGAAAAAGCCATGTCATAATTCCATTGGCAACAAATCCATGGAGAAATACAACTGCAGGCTTAGTTGTATGAACTGTTTGATCAGTTGGAACCCAAAAATGCATGGTAGTTCCTGGTTCTATTTCCACCAACTCGGATGTCATTCCAATAGCTTTCATTATACCATGCAATACTGGCTTCATTACTACAAATACATTTCCCATTTTCACAAATGTAACTCTTTCTCACTTTCTCTAGCTAGAGGAATTGTTGATATGATACCTGAGAGATGGCCAAGTTGTCCACACGACAAGATTTTTCGAAATACTATACAGGCCAGGTCTGATAATATACTCCCTCCGGATCAAAAAGAGTGTCCATTTAATCATTTGCACACCCCTTAAGAAAATACTAACTCCTAAGACAAAAAAAGTAGTAATTTGACTAAACTGTCTCTAATTAAATGTGTTGGAATTTGATCACATAGTACTTAATAAGGATAAATCTTTAAAATTAAAGTTAATTCTTTCTTGATTTGATAAGTTGACACTCTTTTTTACTGAAGAAAAAAATATTAATTGGACACTTTTTTTCATCCGGAGGGAGTATAAGTAGTTGTGCTCATAAATGTCTTAATTTTGGCCCATACCTTATCCTTTTAAAATTGCACAATACCTCGAGATAAGTAGTTGTGCTCATAAATGTCTTAATTTTGGCCAATACCTTATCCTTTTAAAATTGCACAATACCTCGAGATCCCCAATATCGGAACTATCTTTGGGCCTTACTCCCTGAACTTGGGTCATTCGCACAAATTTCCCCTTATTTCAGAGCGATATTTAATTTTTGCTCATCAAATTTGTGGTATTTAATTTTTGTTGTTCAACAGTTAAGGCGCATCATAAATTTTACTTTCACACACCAAAATTTAAATTTCGCTCGGCATATGTATCATAACATCTCACAAATTGTGTCGGACACGACAAAACTTTTAATACTCAACAAAATCTGAAAATTACTACAACTTATGTCGCATAACTTAGTTTCTACAGAACTTGTGTCGAGCGAGACAATAGTTCAGTTTTCGATGATAAATATTACAAAACTTATGCCGAGCGAAAGCATATGTGAATAGTTATATTAAATGATCAGCAAGGCAAAAATTAAATACCACAAATAAGGGGGGGGGGGATTAAAGACCAATGTATTTGAAGGGAAATTTCGTGCAAAAACTTTCCCTGAATTTTGCAGTTTAAAATAATTTGAATTAACTTTGGAGCAAAAATGTGTTTCTCAAATTTCTACGCAATAAGTTAATGACGATACGTTAAAATTATTAGAATATGATAGCCAATTTCTAGTAATCATCAGAATTTGACACAAAACTGACAAAATTTATAGCAATCTGCCAAAATCATTGGAATTTGGTGACCATTTTTTTGTGATCATCAAAATTTATGACGAGGGGAATCAGTTGAGTTTCATGGTGATCCGCCAAAGGTTTATGGCCAATTTCTTGATGCCTTTTGGTTGTCTTATATAACACTTCAAACAAGGTCAAAATTTAAATGATAAACAACGAAGTACAAACTGTGCAATTTCCTTCTTGATAGAAAGTTTTGTAAAGTCGGCTCCCTTGACCCGGCCCATGTTAGAGCCCACTCTCTGGACCTAATAAATGAAACAAAAACTTGTTGTTCAAGTCAATACATTCTATAGAAGAAGGTCCCCGATCATTCTCAAACATTGTGATCAGAAAACCACATCCTCTCTATTGCGTAAGGTAATTAACAAAACTCATCTCCGTGGATTTTAATTTCTCTAAAAAAAAATTATACTTACAATTTTGATTCAGAGATGGGTTAGGGGGAGTTTAGTGCACGACTTTTTCAAATTTTATTCAAAATCTCAATTCTTTAACAGTAATCTCTGCAAATAGCAATAAACGAAAGATGAAATTAAATCGCCCAGAAATCTATTTCTGGGTGTTTACTTAATTTTTCTTTGTTTCTTATTTTGCAATTTTGATTCCTTAATTTTTAATGTGAAATTTGATTCTCGCATCTAATGTTCATTCAGATTATGTGATAACACTTGTGCTTTTACCTGCATCTGTAGTACTTAGCTCTATTACCTCGCTAATTTGGTAATTGGACATGGTTGTTTGATTGATTTATAGTACTTATATGCTATAAGTGTTATGTTTCATGTATCCTTTAGTCCCTATGGAAGCTTTTGAATAATTATTTGGCCAATTTGACTGTCTTGAAAGTCTTATAGTAGCAACTTCTTTCCAGCTTAATTTAGTGTTCCAGGTTCTTGCCTTGAGAAAATCCACTTCTTTTGCTTTGTAAAGAATGTACATAGCTAGCTTTTTGGCATAGTCTGAATGCTGAGATCACAAATATTGTGTCTGAATTAAAAGTTAATTCTATAGATATTTGTCTTATTTCTAGATAAACATTCTAAACCTGCTCTTGAGAATCAATACCCTATGTTGCTCGGACTCTCCAAAAGTGTTGCCACACCCACACCTGTGTCGAATCCTCCAAAAATGCACTCCTTTTGGAGGATCCGATGCGCGCCCGTAGTCATCTTTGAAGAGTCCAAGCAACATAGTCAATACCTATCTTATTCCTTTTTATTACAATGTAATTTGTTTGAGTGAACCCCGCCTAAGTGGCATATCTATTGAGTGTGCCAATAGTATGAAATTGAGCATTGGACTGAAAATCATTATAAAGGAGTATAAGTTTTGAGGCGGTTTGCTACCAAGGCGGAGTTCAAATACAATCTTATGTTATTGAAGATAGTGAAAGAGAATGGTCCAAATGGAGTAAAATGAATATGAGGATTAGTATTGCCTGCACACAACTACTTTGGTGTTATGAGATAATTGTTATAGTTGTTATTGTTGACTTGATTTCTCTTCATGGTGTATATATGTCCTCTTTGGTACATTCAGAGAAAATATAATTGTTATTTGTGGATGTAGATATTGTATCAACGATATGGGAGCAGAAAATGTCAAAAATGAGACGACACCATCCCCTGTTACTCCAAATCCAGCAGTTACTTCGTGTCGTAAGAAGAAGAGCGAACAAGAGTCTTTTCTAGAAGATATCAAGGATCACATGGATGAATTCATTCATGCTTCCATGGATGAACACAAATCCTGCTTCAAGAAAACCATCTCAAAGGTATTGCCAATAATTTCACCATAAATCAGAAGTTCAAACTGACCCTAGAAACCGTTGCTTTTATTACTTTAAACCGACTGCTAAGCTTTTTCCTACACATTTCAGATGTTTGGCATGTCAAAAGTTGTTTCAGAAAGGAATGCTGAGGCTAAAGAGGTTGAAAGTTCTCTGCCCCTGCAAACAACATTGGCCAAGTAGGATGTTTGGCACCTCTTGACATGATGTATCAATAGAGTAGAAAAGAATGACATATTGACAATTCACTATGCTGTCAATGTTTTAGTGATCTATGGAATGTTCTTGACTTATAACTTTCGTTTTCTTATTTCCTGTGTCTATATCAGTATTGCAATTGTTGTGTGGAACTTGGCTGATTGATTTCATTGAAGTGGATAGATTAACTGGAGCTTTGTGCTCTTTGCACCAGTGAACTTCTTGGTGGGATCATCACTATGAGAGAATGATTAAAGTGCTTAAACTAGTCTTCATGTGTTCAATGAATCTTATTCTAAACATTAACCTATGTAACTCAATTGCGTCGGAGAAAAAAGATTTCAATAGCTGTGTTTCTGCTACACCCTTAAAGTTACTATATGTATGTTATTCTGTTTCTCAAATGACCATTAGGATATGAAAAATGCCCAGTCTAAGTTATTTTTGAGGATCCAAATGTTCGAGTAAGTGCAACAAGTGGGCTGCAGAGCCTACTAAAATAAGCAGTTCAACAAACTCTACCTAACAATAAACAATGAGCACTGCGTTTGTTGCACTCCACTCCCCTTGCTTCTCACCCTAAAGCTAGTAGATTCATAGTCATATTCTTGGATCTAATCTTCCTGCTGAAATCTTCTGTTTCAGAGGTATCCAATGCCTTTGAAACAAAGCTGTCAATCACCACCAAAAAGTTACAGTAAAAATAAATAATTGAAAATATACCACAGCAACAAGAAGAATTAGATTTTTTAAAATAAGAGCCTAAATTGACAAAATCTTAAACTCTTTGAACAAAATATAAAAAGAACATAGTTCTCTGTAATAATAATTTAAAAAAAATTATGAGCCGAAACCTGAGAGAGAGAGAGTACTACATTTTTTCTACATTTTAACACCCATGTCAATGAAATATTCACTCAGAAGTGGCTGGGCAATTTCACCAGAACTGCATTGATTTATTGGAATAAAACTTTTAAAAAGAAAATATATAGTACTCCATCGAGGATGGTTATTGGTTATATGTATGTAAACGTTAAGCTTCACTTTTTACTCTATCTTCATTAAGTCGACCCATAATTGTGAGACACGTCATTATTTCTATAAAATTATCAAAATGGTCACTTTTTACATATATTAAGAGTTATTTCTATTAAGACTATACATTAAGGACCAAATAGTTCAACCCCTATACATTGAGGACCATTTTGATCATTATTTCTCCTCCTTTTTAACTTACCAAAAACATTAGTAGTAAAAAGGAAAGGCAATTATTTCCCATTTTTCAACGTAAACTGATGGTTTTCAAAGGTGTTCGTCATTGTGATATATATTATCGTTGTTCCTTTTTTTAAGTAGTACTACTAGTATTATATTGTGTGCTGAATTATTGTCCTTTTGTACCTCCGATTTCTAGGCCATTTAAAATTGTGTTTCGTTTAGAAGAGTAACATAAAGAGGATAAAATTATTTACTCATGATGTAAAAGCATTTACAACTAAGTCTCTTAAAAGCCAACTCACGGTAAATTTATACATTTAGCATGAGTTAGTAATCTAGAAAATAGAGTAGGTAATTCAATTCGTTAGAGCCATTCAAATATTTCCGAGTTAGAAAAATATCTTACATTGTTTCATTATTTATTGCAATGTTACTATTATGTTGAGTTATATAATTCTTCACATCGAGTATATACGAGCATTCAAATAAGTTCAAAATTGATTTGGAGCAGTGCACCCTCGGACTACATATTATATGAACATATCTTTTTCTTTTTCTTTTTCCTTCAAAAAACGTACTGGATGCGTGTATGTATATGTGTATATATATGCAGACACGTAAAATTAAAATGTGTCGAATATTGTAAAGCAGTACGGGAAGTAAATAAATATTACAAGTGTTCGAAAGGATAAACAAATAGGTCAATGTTCAGAACTGTCGCAAGCTTGTTGTGTCTTGAATCTTGATAACCTGAAATCAAGAAACATTAAATCTGGATGATTACAACTGTGTGCTGAGTCGAGTGATTGCACTCTGTCCTTAAGACAAGATTGCCCCGTATATATGCTTTTACGTTAACGGGCAATAGTCTCCCAAGATAAAATAACACTTTAATCTCAACACTACAAAGCAAATAGGTTGAGTCTGACGAAGAAAACAAATACGAAACGCCTTGCTGAAGAAATGGAAAAGGAAGGAAGAGTTTCTGTTTTTCGTCTCAACGTTACTGCTCACGTTGAGGACTGTGTTTTACTCTTCTATTTGTCTTTGTGTATATATTTCTGTCTCGTTTTTGTTGTGTCTATGTTCTGTGCTTTTCGTGTTCCACAATTGAGCCAAACATGGAGGAGGGACTCCTCAATTGCCAAACAAGGCGGTTAATGACATTAGAGAGGGTTGTTAATGGTCATTAGTGAGGTTGTGCTGTTTATAGCCATTGAATGAGGGTTGATTATGGAGGAGTTAATCAGCCAAGTAATGGCTGGTTAATGCCCACTAACGCCCCAAAAATCAACTCCAACGGTAGGCAGAAAGTCCCACGACCCGTGACCCGAGCCCGAGACCGGACGGGACGGGACGGGACGGGCGGGTGGGCTTAGCCTTAAACTCAAGCACATCTAGGTCCTCCCTCCTTTAAACACATGGGATACCTCTTGGGGTCCCAAACCCTTAGCCAATTAAGAGACTTATAAAGAGAGCAGTTCTTCCTTTTCCCACCGATGTGGTAGATTTTTCCCACACCATATTTCCATGCCTCAAACACTTTACTTCGTGGACCAATATCTCTTTCATTTCTCAACGAAATTTGACGATTCTTGGCCCTACGGTCATCTACTCACTTAGTAGATTATGCATGTGTGAAGAGACAAAGCCTCCAACATGTGGAACAGTAGTGTTTAATTCATTAAATATGGGTGGACGCACCTCCCCGCCAAAGGCAAATTTCCAACAAAATGTACGTGCATCCATTGACTTTAAATTTTGTGTTCATCCAAGAAAGTTTAATTTTTTTTGGTTGAATGCTCAAATACATTCATTGAACGAACAAACATTTCAAAGAAATACTTCAAGTATGAAATTGCTCATACATTTAAAGAACACGTTTCATATAGAAAGAGATCAAACATGAATATTATTACACTGTAGAAGGAATTCAAATGCTTCCTTCAGATAGTACATGAATGAAATTCATAACAACAACACAGATACTATTAACTTGGACGTACAAAGAAATTAATTGCGAAATTCTGATTATTTTATCGGTAGCTAGTAGTAAGGTTACTTTCTTGCAAGCAATTGATGTGTGATAGTCGTAGCTTAATTAAGGTATCTTCTTTGTTTGCCCATTTCTTCGCTGGAGCCAAGATTTACATCCTGCATAACATATCCAACAAGAAACATAAGAATGGTTATTTCAAGAATCGATAATATTTAGTTTGATTTTAGTTTTATGAAAAAAAATCGATGAAAAAACTAAACCGAACCGACAAATGATAAACATAATTTTTATAATTATATATATAAGATATATTAATTTTATAAGTTTAAATATTTTGTTTATTTTTTTATCAAATTTTCTTTATCTCTATTAGACTAGTGGACTTCACACGTTAAGCTCATTTCTAACTAAAAGAGATCCATGAAATTCAATCTCATTAATTCACATAAACATTTATGAGATTTACCTAAAAAAGATTGTGTTTCTTATAAACTTTATTTACTTGATTAAAGCCTATAGATCTTAAGATATTTTCTCCATAATCCAAGAAAATTATAGTTCTCACAATAAAAAAGTAATAATAACAAATTATAAGTTGGAAAAGAATGAAAAAGTATTTCTTAATTATAGGGGGGAAATGGAAGAGAGAAATACAATTAAGTTTCTTAAAAATCGAACCAAACCGACAACAAATAAACCGGTCAATATGTATTATACTTGGTTTGGTTTGATTTTAATAATTAAAAAACTAACTACATTGGTTTGGTTTTGGTTTTAACCAAAGGCAGATCCAAACCTACCCATGAACACCCCTACATTGTGTAATCCTCTCCCTATTTCCCTTTCCCCTACCCTTACATTAAAAAAAATTTAAAAATGACTTGGACTATGGAGTAAATAATATTTTTTGATGCGGAGAAGATTCGCATCAAGCATGATATATATCATATATGCAACGATAAATTAAGCACAAATAATTCTAGGAAGAATTAGGAAAATTATTGGGCTGCATGGTTTGAAGTAATGAACTTTGTCTATATTAGTTTTGCAAGATTAGTCATTCTAAGCTCAAATCTATAAAAGAAAGTGTGATAGGATTAAAAAAGAATCAAACTATAATGAATCATCAAATACAAAAGAGAGTGGATGAATATGTCTTCTTTTTCTCAAACGGTGGTATGCATGTCAATACATGAAACTCTTAATAATAAAATGAAATGATTATATTTTTCAACGGTGGTATCATAATCTCATACCTTAATTAGTGGTCTTGTAGTTGGGGAAGGGCACACCGCCACTCTCAATGAAGAAGATATCATGGACAAGTATTTCATAATGTCTCTTAACATCCTCAACAGTTTTATTCCCTCCGACTGCCTTGGCAACTTTGGACCAACGATCAGGAGTGTCTTTGTCATACACTGCCAATGCCTTCTCAAACGCCTTGTTTTGCTTTGCTGTCCATGAACTTGCTGATCCTTGGGCTTGTGAACAAGACATTATATTGAACACAATTCTCAAGTAGTAGTGAATAGCTGATGAGTGAATAGAGGTGGCAAAGGGCTACTACTTATATAGGCTCCATGATCGGAGGAAGGAATTGACTACTGACAAACGATCAATCTTGAATTTCATTTCTTAAAGAATTTCACATAATTGTGGGGTCCAGAAAGATATTGCAAGAATTTTATGATTTGTCTTCCTAGCAACCACAAGAGCACGACTAAGAACGATAATGATCAAGCATATGAATAAGTATGCAAAACACAAATTCAGAATTCTAATTTCATACTCCCTTCATTTCAATTTATTTATCTTAATTACTATTTGAATAGTCAAAAAAAATTGAATTCTTAATTATATATTGTGACTTATAGTACTTATTACGTAATTTCTAAGTAAGTAAGTTTTATTTCAAAAATAAAAAATCTATGTCCGAATTTACATCGAACATTAATTAGTTTGACTCTCATACTTCGCATCTAAGCCAAATAAATTGTAGCAGAGGGCGTGGGTTTTATCATTTAAATTTTTACTATTGAATCCAAATACTTTTAAAATTACGAGTTTAATTAAGAATGTAATGTTTTTGTTTCGGAAAATATAGGTTTCTTATAGGTATTCATATTCGGTTGAATATGTTATTTACATGCTCCATTGACCACAGTTAGTACGTATCAATAAGGTTTCACGAAAGACACCCTTTTTGCTGAAAAAAGGTTCTCAAATGTACTGTCAGAGAGTAAAATATATTTTGTTAAAGCTGGTTTTTGCATTTCTACTCAAAATTTTAACTTTTAAAGTTAATTATTACTTTAATAACATGATTTTATTGCTAAAAAAATGAATTGGCATATTTAAAATCATAAATTTTAATATTACTGGTGACATATGCCAAAATTTCTTTTTGTTTTAAAAACTTTTTGTCTCAGAAAACATGCTAGTATATAAAATGAAATGGATGAATTAGATTGTTTTAGTAGAATCGTAAAAGCCAGTTAATCCAAAGCATACGCTAAACTAACTAATCTTTAACTCGTACTAGTAAAGTAGCTTTTAGCCTTTTACTTGTCCTTTTTTTTTTTTTTTGATAATCCAGGTCTCCAGGCTTGCGCCTGACTATGTCCTGGAGGTAATAGCACATGTCCTTCAACACTATTACCAGGTAAATCGCGGGAAATCGAACTCACGTTGTCCCATGCCAGAGCGCCTTATAGCGCCCAGGCTTTGCCACTGAACTATGCCCCGGAGGACTTTTACTTGTCCTTCTTCCACATATGGCATATGACTAAACCTCATCATATTAGGTTGGATTTGTATAGTAACATGGTTGGTTTATTGGGATTGCCTGATCATTTTATTATACTAGTCCTAGTAAGTAAATGCACCTAGTATGACACTTTTAGTTCCTTCGTGAATATGCGTGAGATCTTACCAAAAATTAGTACAAAATCTCATATTCTTCAGTTTCATTTTATGTGATAAGTATGTTTTTAGTTCTATAAAGAACTACATTTTTCTAAACATTTGCGAACCCTTTTAACTATAAATGGTTTATTTAATTTATCTTTAATGACATATTCTTTTACTCATATAAATATCATGACTATTTAAGCTTACAAATTCCAATGATTCTTTTAATAAACATATCTTTTTGTTTCTAATATTGCATGTTTGTCTTTTGTAAAATAAAGATACACTATCAGATTATTCAAAAAAATATTTATATATAACTTTCTTAAAATATGAGATTTATAATCTTAAAAATAAAATAGTAAGTTATATGATACAACAAGTAAAAGTAATCTCGATTAGATGGGACATTCCAGAATTAAGTTTGATATTAAATATATATTTTGTTTAGTTAAAGGTATAACTTGTCTCAAGATAAATTATACCTCAAATTTAATGTTATTTTATTACACCAAGTGAGATTAATTAGTTCAATTAAAATTATAATTGCATGACTATAATCTCGAATTAACTTAGTCCGCAAACCAAACCACACCTTATAATACTAAATTGAATAGGAGGAAGTTATAAGCTACTGCAAAGATATTATATCCAAGCTATCTACTTTGCCCGATCGGGAAAACAATAACATTGCAAATGATCATGGGCCACAAATTCAAAGGCCGTACCAAAAGCTTTCACGAGGGTGCACAATCATACTCGTTAACTAGCTAGAAGTTATGTCTATACCTATACCCTTGATGAAGTGTACTGTGCACTTATCTTTACATCTTGAAAGAAGGTATGTATTACAACAATTTAAGTTACATTAATTTATTATTTTAAAATTAAAATTTATATATTCAAAAATTATACGAAAATTACTATAAGTTGTAATTCTTTTTATATTAATATGATGAAAAATATAATTTAAATTGTTGATTAAAATTCATATAATTTAATTCTTGAAAAGCATAACGAGATAAGTATTTCTTATCGGAGGGAGTATCTTTGTGTACAATATTTTGTATGTGTACTTTGTCTAGAAACTACATTCCAAGTTCATAATAAGCTGCTCACCACTAGTTTCCATCCGTACAATGATGGTGTTATGTTTTAATAACACGTGTGACCTACAACTTTGCACAAATGGATTATGGGACCCTGTGAATCCCGATTCTATTGTTTTCTAGCTACAACACCAGTACAAGAATTCATCATAATGATAAACATGTAATTAAAAAACAAAAGAAAGTGTTGTGCTTCATTTATTGATGGTTACTCTGTTGCTTATAATTCTTGTACCTTATTGCTACCAGACATGATCCTCTCATCCCATTTGCATTATTTACACAAAACAATTTTCGAATCTGCATAAGATTTACTTCCAACGGAAAGATTGACACTTCTACCGATTTCGATTCTTGATTAGTTGATCAAACCGCATGAATTAATCTCATTCACAAATATGTTTGGCAGCTTAATTAGCCAATCTCATTCACAAATATGTACCCATAGAATGCTATGAGTTTTCTACTTTCGGATCTCGCAAAGAGAGAAAGTGTTTTTCCTAAGCTCAATCCTCTAAGGCTGAAACGAATAGATCATGAATTCGAACCGGGATTCGCCCGTTCCGATCCTTGCCTACTAAACAGTTGCACCCCTGAATGCACCCCTGAATATGTATGTTGGGAGAATCCCATGATCCTTCCGTTTGGTCTTTCTCTTGTTGTTTCTATTAACATAAAGGAAATGTTTCCGTCACCGACTTTCATGTTGGAGCAAGAACTAGCATGAAAGTCGATCTATTACGACCAGCGCGTAAATGATGAAATTCAATAAAGACTTTAATTCAACCTTGGTAAAAACTAAAAAATTATTACTATTTTCTTCCTATGTAAGTAAATCCTTTATATAAA